>JAQFVV010012395.1:14544797-14823485 GCA_028023455.1 Epiperipatus broadwayi | reverse complement strand
TTGGGCTTTAGATTCAAACTTAGTATATCTAGAAGGCAACCCCTCCTAGAATGTTCAGTTTCATGTTTGGGGTTTGAATTCTGCTGTGTGTTAGCAGAGTAGACGATTCTGACTGTTACACTATAATGTAAATTAAAAATTAAATATTGTCTAAGCTATACTAATAATTATAAATAAAATAGAAATTCATATAACATTACAATCTAGCCAAAATTTTACTAAAAAATTTTCCACAATCATGGCTTTCATCTATTAATAAATAGGACCTTGTCAAGTGAAATTTAACTAAACCTATAACATATATATACAGAACAAAATAGCCTTTCCATCATTCACTTCAAAAATCAACTTTCTTTAACATGGGATTGATGGTTCGGATTCAAAGTGGTTTATCATCAAAGTGTCTTATTCTTCTTTTTAATTCACTTTTTCATAAAAAGATAACCTCTGCATAGTCAAATATTTTATGATCTGTATTCAGTTCATGAATATACAAAGTTTATTCATAAAATATTATTTGACAATGCAGAGATTATCTTTAAGAAAAATGAATTGAAAAAAGAGTAAAAGAAACTTTGATAATAAAAATTTTTTTTGAATTTTGAGGCCATTAATCTCATGAAGACATTTTCTGATGTTAGAGGAAGTTGGTTTTGAAATGAATGATGAAAGGATATTTTGATTTGCATATATATGTTGTATGTGGACAAGATCTATTTGTTAATAGATAAAACCATGGTTGTGGGAAGAATTTTTTAGTAAAATTTTGTTTTGTCTAATATTATAATCTTATATGAGTTTCTATTTTAAAATGTAAATTATACACTTGTCATATAGAGGAGAACATTTCTATAATAATAATAATATTTAGCTGATCAAGCTTTGATACTGTCCAGAATTGGGGCGATTTAATTAAATCAACCCCTGTTAATATTCCAGTGCATGCTTAATGGAACATGTGGAGATTAATGTAGAAATTGAAATAACATGAATTGGAGGATGTAATCAAGAAAATAGCTCCAGAGTAGAGAAAAACATTATTTGTAATGAAAGAAGACAAAAGCAATAGGTTCGTTTAATGGAAAAAGACATATATAATGAGAAAATAACTTAGCATATCAACAAATTGAAATTAAATAAAAAAACAAAAACTATAATTTAAAGTCAATGAAAGATAAGTTTATTGTCAGTGTTTCTTCCTACCATCGTATGTGTGAGAGAGAGACATGACTTGGCAAAAGAAAGATCAAAGAGGCTTTATTTATCTCTCGCGACAGCGATGCCATAAACAGGAAGGACACGTGTTTTTCTCTATCAAAAAGATGGAATTAGCATATTTGCATAAATTTAAACGTAAGCAAGCTATGATTATGAAGACAAGATCCTTTGAAAGCACTCAGCTGTTTTAATATTTTTAGTTAGCTATTTGTATTTGTATTAATAGCTTTTGGGAGCAGTTGCGCCGCACACACACTTGTGCTTGAATACCCATATATTGGAAAAATATTTATTAGAAAATAATATCTGAAAATGTATTCATCTGTAACAATTATTCCGCATCTGTTCATAGACATTAAAATGCATAAAGAAAATGATTATCTGAGATTGATATCGATTTTGGAGGCTGCTATTACAATAAGGCATCTCAGCTAGCTGCAAAATGGTTGCACAAGTTGATTAGCTTTGGTAGATTTGTAATTTAAATTTGCATTCAAATGTATACAGACATTGAAGTCTAATAAGACTATCCATAATTATTGTGTGGCCTTATTAGTAGATGTATGCGAATTATACGGATCAGTGAATCATCTGCAATCCATAAACATAATTTAAAAGTTTTTATTGGAATATAGTGTAGATGTATATAAGCTAAATTTATTATTGAAGTTTTAGAATGAATTGATGGGATATTATGCAAGATGTGCAAAGAACTGTTACCAAATGAAGAAGAATTATGTTTTTTTTGCATGTTTAATAATTATTCATCTACAGAGTTATGAATTGATGTTGAGTGAATGAAGTGATGAATGAGGAATCAGTATTTTTTATTATTTACTAAGCATCAATGTTAAGAAATACTTTTTATGCCAAATTATTAAATGGATAGTAATGAAATATTATAAGGCCAATATTGTCTTATCTGATATTTCCCAACCTTTTTGGTATCATGGTACTCTTGATTTCATTCTTAATATCTTGTGGTAACCTTGAGGAAAACATCTATTTTTTTAAAATTGATTTATTTTAGAAGTAAAATAGAAATCACATGCAGAATGCACAGCTTCCAGGAAGGGTCAAATAACAATAGACAACTCGGAGTCATTGCAACTTAGAAGAGAAATGCTCTTGAAAGTTACAACATTATAGTGATAATTTTGTTACAGTAATAATTCATTCTAGGAATCTGATACCTTAATCATGACTTGAATGTTATATTTTCTATACTATATTGTCTCTCACTGAACATGAAAAGGAACATTTTTGTTGTATACTAGTAATATAAATTTATGTTGTATCACATGTTCTTGTATTCATCTGAAAATTTGATATTATTTATTTACTATTTATTTTTATATCTTGCAGTAACTGTAGGAAGTGTTCAGGGTCACTAGTCTTATCCAAAGATCACTAAAATTTAATAAAGCAGTGCATATATTGAATTTTTAGAAAACTTAATTGGAATTATAGTTACAAATACTTTGTATATATGTTAATATTTTTTTACTTGAAAGTCAGGTACTGTACAGTAATACTTCATCATTATTGGTATTAGTATGGCTTAGATTATTATTTTCTTAAACAAAATAAAATATAAAAAAAGAATAAGATTGTAGATATAGAAATAAGTTACTATTAATGTCTGAATATTTTAAAAAATAAAAAGATTTAATCAGTAAGAATGAATATTGTTTACTTCACAATTGTGGAGGCATATTAGAAAATGTAAAGATAAATATTTTATTACAACAAATTAAAATATTTAAACGATAAATTATTAAGAAAATTGGAAAGAACATATAGTCACGCATCCAAAAGTTAGGTTAAATAATTAAAACTATTCAACAATTCATATCTCCTTTTATAAGTTACTTCTAGCAGGCTGTAAATGAAATTTTCTTGTATAATACAGTGAATGTCTCAATCGGTAGCATTTTATAAGCTTGTAGTTTAGGTTTAGTTTGCAGACATTTTTAATTAGTCCCAAATCAGGGTATGAACAATAGTAGTTTACCGGTAATATATGCAGGTCTATGTAGATTATAGATTATTGTAGCATGCATGTATTTCTTGGTTTGACATTGTAGTTACTTTTGATTTCATCCCGTCATTTTCACTTTCCCGGTCCATTTTTAGGCTAAACTCAAAAGCTTTTCAGAATGACCTCTTTAAGATGAAAGAAGGTGTTCACGAATGCTCTGATTTCCACTCCCGTATGATGACTAGTTCAGCATATAATTAGTCCAGGATAGAGAAAATGTCCTATCCCGTACCCATGAAAACAGTCAGCCAAAAGGAAAGACAAGAACAAGATAGGACTCTGTTCACAGTTGTATTTTCTTTTTTAATTTTGAGATTTCTGCACATATTCTTATCTTTTTTATTATCAAAATACAAGTTAATAATCTTGTATGTTTATTATTACTTTTTAGTTACAAAATCTTTTTTTTGTATGAATTATTTTGTCCATTTTTAATTATTGCGTAAAAGATTTTTTGTCTGATTGTAATCTCTTGCATTTATAATTTCTTTTGTTTATCTGGATAAACAATTGTATGCATTTATATTCTATCCAATTTTAACTTTAATTAATTAAATAGATAATATCAAACACAAACAAGTTTCATTGTACATATTTAAAAAAAAAAAAATTAATAGTATTTATTGACTGTTTCTAAATTTTACTTTTTTCCAACTTGTAAATCTTACTCAATGCCAACATACTTGAACCATATATATGTAAATGGTTCAATACAAACAGCCATATATAGAGATGAATATGTATTTTTTACCAATCATGTAAATATTTAAAATATTGCATATACAAATTAAGACATAAATTAAAAATGATGAAGTAACTATATAGTAAAACGAATACTTTTGTAATGTTTTTATGTTTTGTTAGCCCTTCTATTATACACTAGAATGTGTAAGTTAAGTTATGAAAAAGAAAAATATTTCTTTCATATTTCTAAAAAAACATAGCTATATTTCCTGATTAACTCGACCTAATATTATTTATAATTTGAATTGTCTGCATAATCAGTGAGTCTATCGACTCTGGTGCCCTCTTTTTAAATTAAAAACTGATTCCGCACGAAGCACATAGTAATTTACAAAGCAAAATTCTTAAAAAAATCGGAATTATGGTATCCCATCAATTCTCCCAGGATTTAATTAATAAAGCATACTGGCAAGGTAATTTATACACTTCTCTAAAACTAAATAATACAATCTAACACTCAAAATTAATAACGTAACTAACTAAAAATCAAGCACGTACAATGAAAATTTTATATTAGCAGTAAAAGTTTTATTACGTCACATTAAACATTTAAACTCTTATAATAATAATAATAATAATAATATAATTATAATATTAGAAAGAAACATACACATGTAATCATATAATTATATTCAACACTTAATTCCAACAGTTCATTTCTAGGAGTAAAATAGTAAATGTCTATTTCTTTTATCTAAATTAGAAATTTAGCATTTTAAAGTTAGTACGCAAATCCTCCTGATTTAAATATGAATAAGAATATGGCCATTAACTTACCAGTAAGCTTCTAGTGTTTACGTAGATGATTGATTATCATAGTAGTCTGGTTCCTTTCGATGAGTAGTCCGCGCTATTGGTTTATGGTTTCATTCTGGTATTACTTCCACATCTCTGATCTGTATTTAGGTAAGGCTAGATGAAGGTTTAGGAGACTTTTCCTAGAGAAGGCACTCGCAAACAATCTGGTTCTACTCACATTGAGAATAGATTCTATTTAGTAGATCTCGGTGATAGCATTTTATTACAGTTCGAAAATGCTGCTCGCAAGAACAGCCAGAAAAACACAGATAAAAAGACCACTTGTAAACTTGTTTGCTCCTTTTATACTCACGATCATTTTTGAGAGGTCTTGCATATATTTTCTTTATCTTTTGTCCTATTATTCTATAATCTACATTCCTTGTTAGTTTTTAGTTACAAAGACTTTTTTTTAACAAATTATGTCAGCCATCTTTAATTAGCATTAAGAACATCACTTTGATTTTAATCTCTTGCGTTTATAACTTTTTTTATCTGAATAACTAATCTGTATACACTTTCCAATATTAATGTTACTTTGATTAAATAATTGTAAACATAAATAATTTTCATTGTACACACACAAAAAAAATTACACTAACTAATAAAAAATACAAATTAAATTACGTTCAATGATGGTTTTTAAATTTTACTTCTTTTAACTCTTACTCAATGCCAATATGCTTGTACCATATATATGTAAATGGTACATTTTATTATTTATATCTAATAAAAACTAAATCAAATTTTAAATAGAAATGGCTAGAAGAATTTAAGTAAATATTGAAGTTATCGATAATAATTTAAAAAATTTGTAAGTATATTAAGATGAATAAAAATAAGATTATTAATCCATTCTTTTTGGAATGGAAGTTGATATTGATAAAATGCAAAAGATACACAAGCTAAATAATATTATTTATAATTTTAAGTACATTGTTTCGATCAAGAAATACAGCCAACTGCTTGGCTTAGGACACAACATTTTGCAGTTAATCACACTGCATAAAATTTTCATTGAGAAATAGAAAATTAGTTTCATTTTTATTAATTTTTAATTTTTTTTAATTGTATTTCTTTCAAATTATGGCTAGAAAAATCAGTGGATTTTGAAGCCTTACAACAGCCTTGATTTCTCAAAGTAGATTTTGAATATCTTGCAAAACTATTTTTCTTTTATTTGCCACATTTTTTTTTTTTTTTTGTGCTACAATCATTCATATTGGTAGAATATTTCTGTGAAAGCTTGATATAAAATGACAGA
This sequence comes from Epiperipatus broadwayi, assembly GCA_028023455.1. NCBI lineage: Eukaryota > Metazoa > Onychophora > Udeonychophora > Euonychophora > Peripatidae > Epiperipatus > Epiperipatus broadwayi. The sequence continues at coordinate 14,817,420 of JAQFVV010012395.1, read as the reverse complement.
GAAGTTTATAAAAACAAATTCAGGTTAAATCAAGTCTATTATGTAATGATGAAGGAGTCTAATCTAATAATACATGGTTACTTATCATTCTTACACATACATACCATATAAGTTTTCCATTTCTTGATCAATATACATGTATCCTTTTAAGAATGACTGAACTCTGTTAAATTTTGAATGGGGGATTAAGACTAATGTTTGTCTTGGGTAATTAGCAGTAAGTTTGCTAGATTTATTAAAACAGACATTCAGAGTTGTCATAGATAGGATATGTTTTAAACTTTATAGTTGACTTTTTTTTTTAAGTATCATAGTTAGGGTACTGCTATTATTTTTTTTTTCTAGTTTATCAGCAGAGTTTGCATCAATGTTGTTGCAAGCAGTTTTCTTAGTTATTTGCAGATGCAGGGAGTAGCTTTGCCTATTGAAACACAGGTAGGACGTACAATTTTCAGCATTGTGGTTTATTATTACATACCCTATTTTGTAAAAAATTTTAAGTAAATATTCTATGTGGTGCTATTCTTTTTTTCTTGTTTTATTATAATTTTCCATTATTTCGATGAGATCTATGTATGGAATATTATGTATAGATTCTGTATATCACTTTTGTTGTTAATCTCAGTAGTCTGATCAAACCTTAAGTAAAATTATTTGCAATCCTTTATTCAAAATATAATAGAGTTAAGCACTTAATGAAATGACACATGTATATTGATCAAGGAATCAAATCCTTATATCAGATGTTGATATTTTAAATTGTTAGAACTTTTGGTAAAATTTATGAAGCAGTTAATGTAAAACTAATTCTAACATCTTTCAAGGATATTAAATTATTTTTCTAAATGATCTGAGTTTAACCCAATGATTTAATATTTCTGTCATTATTTCTCAATTTCTACATATAGGAGATTTACATGTTTTTTTATTAATAGTTAATTTTATATATATATATTTTAGATGTCAAAGCGTTGACCGGGAAGCGAACCCGGGCCTGCTGCTTGGAAGGCAGCTATGCTAACCTCTAGGCCACCAACGCTTGATTAGTTAGTTTTATATTTATAGATTCTAAAAGTCATTATCCAGTAAATAATGAAGAAATTTATTTTAAAAAAAATTAACAACAATCATTTAATCATTAATGACTATATATTTGATCTCTAATACAATTTATTCTTTGTATGCCTACTTAGACCTAATTTGATGAAATTTTATTTTTTTACTTTCATAGATGGTATAATTGGTTATTTAAATTGCTGAAAGTAATAATTATTTTGTGTCTGTGATAATTTCAGACTGGATCTTACACTTTATATTATAATATGCATTTTTTATTTGTATGTGATTGTTTGATCATAAGTGATTAGTTTTAATGTAACTATGCTAGAGGCATGTACAATATAATGAAGGAAGAAAATGTTTATAGAGTGGTTAAATGTAGCAAAATTAGCTCTTTCGAAAAGTTAGAAGATGATGGTTATCTCAAATAAATTAAAACCAATATTTCACTCTCTGACTCTTCTGGAGTCAATTAAGAAAAGTAAGTAAATACCAGTAAATAGCCAGTTCAGTAAGCCTTTTATTTTATGGCATATTTTGAATAATCAAACTATATAGTTTGATGTTGATGATTAATTTCTGGTGGTAATCTAACAATTGGCACATCTACTTTGATCAAAAGGTTTCCATTTCATAATTAGTGGTCAACATATTTGTTAAAAGGAGATTACCTTGGCAACAGTTTGAAATTGTTGTTGATATTGGGATTGTCTAAGTGTTGACTGGTTTTTAATGATATATATACCATTTCAATATGTATATTTTAAAAAATAAAATTTTAATTTAAATAAAAAATCTCAATTTTAAGCCGTATAGATATTGTTAAATTATGGTTTCAGATTGTTATGAGAATGAATAAAGATAATGACAGAGAAAACTTCATGTATTACTTAAATATAAAGCTATTTTTCAAAGTCTTTTATTATTAAAGTATCGTGTGTTGAATTTGTAATGAAAATCTACAAAATGAGTATACAAAGTTTATGAAATAATTATGTGCTATTGCTGGATATTGTAGTATAGATATTCATTGGAGTAGTATATAAATAAGGAATAGTGAGAATGAAAAATGTGATTGTAAATTGGAATATTATAATCTGCATTTGATTGCAGTAGTGTCTATGTCTTTACCCCAAAGCCACCTTTTAAAGCATGAATAGGCAGTGATCACCAGTTGGTAGTTTCAAATTTTGATTTTCTATTTTGGGATAATTTAACTTTTTTATTGAAAGTATTGATGATTAGTTTCAAAAATACATATTTGCATCTACAAATTGACATCAGAAAAATTCTGGTAAATAATTTGGGTATTGTAAAAAATATCTTCCCATACATATAGATTGTTAATAAGTTGATGACTATAATTAAATGATTGTTTATAGACTTAAATTTTGAATAATCATTTTATTTTATGCATTGATATTTATAAGCATGGACAGACACTGATTTAAAGTTATCTTGTATAAAACTGTTTTGTAATATAATGCACATAATATATAAAAAAAATTAATTATGGTTGTTAAAAAAAATTTTTTTTATGGTTGTGATGTATTAAAATACATATTACATTCAAAGATCAGCCTTTCAAGCTAATTGCACATGCGTCTTTTGCGAGTGTTAAATAATAAATTGTACACATGGCGTCATATAAAAATAAATGCTTATTTACTTAAAATACATATTGGAAATTTACAGTATGTTTTTTGTACTTATAAAGTTTGTATATATATTTGTTAAGTTCTCATTTTCAAAAACATCAATTAATTAGATAAGAGTGCCGCAATATTTGATCATTATTGGATGGTAGTATATCATTGTTTGCCAGTCCTTTTAATTTATTCTATCATCTCAACTTTAGATCTCCACAAACTGTCTCTTTTTTATATTATTTAAAGTTGAATTATTTATTGAAAAGAATGAAAACAAAGAGGGAAGAGATTAGAATAGCTTGTTACTTTTTTAACTAAAATAAAATTGTAGCCTAATAATTTTATAAAATTGCGAGTTTTTTTTAAAAAAAAAAAAAAAAATTGTTTCACAATTTTAACATTATTTTATATTAACTTTGGCATATTCATTGTATTTGGTTGCAAACCTTCCCCCGAAACTATGGAGAATAACAAACTATATATAATAAATACACATATATCTAGGATAGAATTTAATTATTAAAAAATATATACCTTAAGACATCAATAAAAATAATTAACAAAAAAAAATAAAAATAGAATAGTATAATTATGAAAAAGACAATATAGTTATAAAAAAAGGTAGGGATAGCCACCACTTGAGTATATACTGTTTATGCAAAATGAGAAAATATATTTTATAGCTTGTTCTTCTACAGACATCATGCACTTGAAATATATTAACTTACCCATATTATTTTATTATTTTTTTAATTTAATATTTTTTCAAATTGTGGATAAGCGAGTGATACAAAATAATTAATATATTTTTTACTACATTTATTGTCATCTATCTAATTTTATCCATTTTAAAATGTCCCTTTAAAACTCTTTAGTTTTTAGAAAACATCCTCATTGAAAATTGGGATTAAGTATAAATATGTGATAAAAATTTTTATACTAACATGATTTGGTATATAGAGATAGTTTTTGAGTATTTGAAATCAAGCATTGGTATTTAGTAAACAAGAGCTTTTTATTTTAATATTGAAATATTTTTAAATATTAAACTTACCTAAAAAGATTTACGGAGAAATCAAAAAAAAAAAAAAATTTTTTAAAACTATTTAATGGGGAGCGCGTTGGGGGTTGTCCCTTTTTTTAGGAAAATAATAATTTTCTGTTTTTATAATAAAAAAAAAAAAAAAAAAAGTAAAAATTTTATTTTTAATTGGAAAAAAAAGTGGATTTTTGAAAAATTTTATAAAAAAATAATTTTTTTGGGGGGGGGGGGGGGGGGGTGGTTGTGTGTTTTTGGGGGGGGGGGGGGGGGGGGGGTTTTGTAAATTATTGTCAATACTATTTTTAAATTTCCAAAGTACAGTTTTTAATGGATTAAGAATTAAGCAGTAATATATTTGAATTGTGGAATCTATTGAAAATTATTTTCTTTTTATACGTTTGAATAATTAATTGAAGGCATCACTTATTTTGTATTTTAATATATCATAGGAGATTTTATTTTGGATTATTTCCTTTAATTAAACATATGAATGAAGCCAATTTAAAAGCAATATTTTGAAGGAATTTTTGCTGAAGTATCATTAGTTTTAACTTAAAGCAGTAGGAATAGTCATTGAAAGGTATTAAAATTACAATACAAAATTTGAATGAATACATTGATCAAAATTTCTCTTTTTTTAAAAAAACCCAAGTTTTTTATTAATGCAAATCATTGAACAATGCTTATAATATAAACTTAGTACCTTTTGCATATTGCAGGAAATAGTTAAATAAAATTAGAATATAGGCTAATATACAGTTGCAACAACTCATGGATGCAAATGATAATAAGAATTTTTTTTGATAACATCAAAAATAATATCACAAAACAACTACCTAGGATATAGAATTCTTTAAAATATTACACATCATCAAATTCAAAGTCATATTAATAATTGCCTTATACTGTTTAACTCAATGGTAGGGTAATCGGTTTAAAGGTTAAAAGCCCCCTAATTGAAATTCAGCTCCATGCCTTTCAGTACTCAAATGCCACATGATCTCCAGAATTGTTATACTCTTTCAGTTTACATAAAGTTTCCGGAATTGATTCTTAATTAAATTACATAAGTATATAAAAAAAAATGTTGTTCTCACTAACTAAATGGAACCTTTAAATGCTCAACATGCCACTACGGAGCTTGAACATCATATGACCTCTCAATTAACAACACAATTATTTATATGGATAATTATTTAACAATATTAATGTTATAACTAAGCATCACAATTCAAAACTATTTTCTATTACTTTTGTCACATTAAAGTATCAACTGTTCTTTACATCTCTCTTTACTGTCATTTAGTCAATAAAGTGATATTTGAACGTATACTTTTGGAACAGTCTTAAATATGTAATTACTTTTACATGATTAACTTAAGAAAGAAAAGCAATGATGCCATATGTAGTTCATATCCTCTCAGAGGGTTTTTGGCCATTGAGAATTAATCAGTAAAAGTCTAACAGAAAATGAAATAACTTATAGTGAACAAATGTATTTGCAATTTGATTTATATTGCAATGTAATTTACTTATGGTATTTCAATTATACATTATCAAAAGTTAGAAAATATGTTTCATCATCAGATGTTTTCCCTATTTTTAGCTTAACATTTTCGTGTACTGTCTGATTTATAAGAATTTTGTTTGAAATTCCTTACTAAAATGTCTTTAGATGCCAATCTCTATCTCGCTTGTAATTCTTTTATGAATTTGTTTTTATATTCATCAGAGTGACAGTAAGATTTTTTAGATGCTATAAACCAGCAATATTCAAGTTTTTTTAAAAAATATCAATAGACTTGATAGTCTTTTCTCCATAGATATTTATTTTAGCAAAAAAAAATATCCAAAAATCAAACAAAATATTTATTTGTAAAGTAAAATTATGAAAAAATACCCATATTTTCAGTATTAATATGAAAAGTAGTTGTTTCTATGGAATGCCATCTTTTGCCATTTCATTCATTAAATAAATATTTTATTTAATAGATAAACTATACGATGTAGGATTAAGACAATTTAATAGATATGTTGTCTTAATCATATAGTTTCAAGTTGAAGATATGTAACTAACAGAAACAATGACTTTTCAATAAGATCATAAGTATCTTAAAAAAATTAAACCCTAATAATACTGAAATCATGTGCTCTGAATGCAACATTCAGAATCTGGGAGGAGAGAGGCGAGGACAATAATAAAAATTATTTCCTTAAATTATATATATTAAAGATATTGATATAAACTATGCATATATATAAATCAATATTCATTGACATCTCTTTTTCAGCTTCAGAAACTGTATTGTAACAATGATTAACTATCAGATAAGCAGTGACATCTATCATTTAATGCCCACTGATTTTATTCATTGCTTAAATAAAGAATGTCATGGTATGGTAGTATGAGTATATGTCTTTCAAACTGTGACCTGGTATTTAATTATAAGGTGAATTAGGAAGATTTCTATCTAAACCTAGAATTATTTTTCTATGCAATTAGCTCATAAACAATATCTAGCTAGAAATCAAATTACTCATCTGTAAATTATTGTCTAGCTATTTTTACTTGAGGTTTTAAATGATTCAAGTTAATTTGGGTTGATCAGATGATTGTTGATAACCAGCCCTTTAAATAAAAATACAATTGCAGTATAGCTCTACCAGCACAAAGGGAAAGTCATTGAGCTACATACACTGAGCCCAAGATTTAATTTCATTTTTACTTGCATGCATTAAATTTGAAGAGAGATGCCGGGCTGTTCCTGTTAATCTGATTATTTTTCTATGATAATTTAAAGGAATATACAAGAGACTTTTAGCAATCTTTTTTAATTAAAGAATTATAATAAATAAAATTAAAAGCATGTGTAATGCTTGAAAGAGAATCTATAACGAATGCACAAATATTAAACGCTTAGCTCTTTCAAGGCAGGTTGCCTCATATTCATAGCAATACTGAGCAGTGCAGAACAAGGAAATAATGGCAATATGCAAAATACATGTAAATTATTTAGATAGTCCAGTGTTTGGATATATCAAAGCAGGCGTCTATTGATAGAGTTATTGTTACCAACAATGAAGTATGCTTCCCTAATTTTCCGTTTGTTGTCATTTTACTCAATGCAAACTATCTTGGGGTTAGAGGGTTCAAATATATGGTCGGTCTTCTTAGAGAGATTATATATATAGTTTTGAATGTAGGCCATCATGCAATATAGTATATTTTCCAATAACTCTAAAACCTTACTCCAATCATTTGTTTGCTATGGAATGTTGGAATTGATTATTTTGATCATTGAAGATTTGTTTGAATTATTGTAATCCTGTATAGACTTATACATTACCTTTATTATCATAATCCTCTCTAGAAGTGCAGCTTTTGTGTATTATCTGCAAAGATTATATCATATTTTTGTATTTGTCCATACTAGCATTCAATTGACAAAGCATTCTGATTATTAATCAATTATTGACTGTAGTTTCATTATTACTAAGTGAAATTTTGAGGTTGTCTCCATCTATTATTTTGTGGTTGGAAATACTATTAGTCTTATTTCATTTCTCCTCTTGTTTGTACTATTAATTAATTAAATAATTATGAAGTCATGCATGATTTGTGATAAAATAGCATACTTTGGAAACTCAAGGTCCATGGATTACAACTCAGCTGTGTCCTTTCCAGTGCTTGAATTTCTTACAAACTCCAAGACAGTAAATCATTAGATTATTATTATTTTTTTTAAAATGATCATAAATTTCAAAAACATCAGATGATTGAATAAATTTTAATGTATATTTTATTATTTCAAGGATTTTTTTATTTATTTTTATCAGTGTATCGATCATCTCATTTCCACTATTTATAACGATCTACATGCACAGAAATTCTGATCACTCTCTCTCTCTTGCCATGCATGCATTTTGAAAACAGTCTTCTTTCATCAGGTGAGCTTGAGATATCAGAAGACTTAAATCTTCATTATAATGGTCCAGGTTTTCTACCAGAAGAGGGGGAATCATCTAACTGCAGTCGGACCTAGGGTCTTCGGGTAGGATGCTCTGAATAACGCAGTGAAGTAACTAACCAATGATAATATCCACCTCCAATGGGCTAGCTATTAGTCTGCTCATTAAATCTAGATACAATTTAGGCTAATCCATCCATACCTCACTCTTTTGGATTCCATTATGCCTCAGTAATGTTGCCTTCGGCTCTCTTCAGGAATGAATTTACTTTATGTAGCAACTAAGTTTTCATTGATTTAAAAATCAATTATATATTATCTATTATATATTATAATAATACATATGTGCTTGCATATATATATATTTAGTCAATTAAATTGATGAGCGAGTGTATGAACGAGTTTGATAAACTCCAGACCAATTTGATGTAAACACGTCAACAATTTTTATTTATAACAGAGAAAAATCCAAATTCTATTGACATAGCAAAAGATATAAATATAGGTGTTTATTATACGTACTGCATTAATGACTAAAATTATTTGTTACTCCAACCCATACCCATAGTAGATATACATCAATAGACACTCCCTATTTACAAAATCAATAAGATTATCAAGAAATAAAAAAAAGAAAAATTATTTCATTGTCATGATAATTGCTAAGCTAAATAATTATTTACAAGATTATATCCCAATATATCCAATAGCTCTGTGATCCAATTTTGGCTGGAGAAGTTCCACTTTCTTTAGGGACCCCCCCCCCTTTACTTATGTACAAGTTGCCTAAAGTGGATAGAAAAAGACTTTCACACAAGAATATTAATTATTCATACCGAATAAACTAAATCCCTAACAATTATTAGTTAAACATAAACAAGTAACTTAAACTCTGTTTTGTACTAGTGCATGCAAATTAATATGGAAGAGCATCAAAAATTCTTACCTCAATCCATATTATGTGATGACGATGTTGATCTAATATCAAGTCACTCACTATGGAAGGAATCAACCTAAATTTTATTTACAAAAAAAAAAAAGAAATTTCTAGCTTAATAAACTTTCACCCCTGTTCTACATTGCTTCTTATGGAATGGGCTCTCCCAATTGCAAACACACTGAAACTTCCCAAGTATGAGAATAATACAAAATAGAATTTTTACAAATGTATAAAAAAAAAACAACATAATTCTGATTTTGTTCAAATCTTCGTAATTAAAATCTATAATTTTAACATTAATGTCTTTCGTGGATACAATCTGTTTATTTTTCCGTTGGTCCGTTCTGATAAATCCTCCGATGTTCACTCAGATTCTCCAGCAACGCGCTTGAACGAGGTTGTTTACATTTCAGACATCACTCTCTTTCAGGATCCAGTTAGACACATCAGATAAGGCATTAGGTGTTTTTCTAGGCATTATTTATATGAGTGAGTTAAATCATCACATTTTATGGCAATTAAGACAGCACCCTGGTCCTATGGCACATTTATTTAGACAATGCACACTGTTTGGTAATTTATAATAAAATTAAATTTCCTTTAGCTTAATATTTGGTGTTTAATAAATTTATGCAAAAGAAAGTTTTACTTCATTGTTTATCAGTATATGCTGGCTATATAACATTTCTTTTTTTTGTTTGATCAGTAGCACAGTCATTTATCTTCGATTATCAATGTAAAATTGTTTTAGTTCTTTTATTACACTGCTAAAGTTCATTAACTTTTGCTGTTGATTATGATTTGCTTCAAGTTTTAGCGCTTTAAAATTTTATACAAAAGAGATAGTATTTTTGAACACATCGTCCATTTTATCCTTTGTTCTAATGTTCTATATTATGCTATTTACTGCTTGCAGTTGTCATATCACTTGATAACATATGAAAGAGAACGGAAATGAACTGAGTTTGTTTTTATGCTGCACCATGTTTCTGTTGTTCAGCAAATTCACATTTTTAATTTTCTTTTCCATCGCTGTAGGTGTCTATTATTGAGCAAATTAAGGGTTGTTATTGAAATTACATAATAAAATTATGTAATAAAATTGCGCTGTAAAATTCTACTGTACTTTTCTAACATTAAGTTGCTTAGATATTGACTTGACCTCAAGTCATCACCATCATCTACTAAGTTACTGTCTTACATCGTGACATTTACACAAGTCATTATTGGTATAGATATATATATATGAAAGGTTTTTATGATTAAGCTTTTATTTTCCATTAAAAATGAGCATTTACTTCATTCTAACATTATCTTAGATTGGGACTTATTGAAACAAACTTCAAGTTTGTATGTATTTATACATCTGTTTGCATATAGAAAAATGATATCACGTATCTAACCTATTAGCTCATGTTTTTCATGGGTTTAGTTTAATACTGTGGACATATAAGGGTTGGTTTGAACTGGATTGTAAGCTACCCTTACACCATAAACTTAAAAATATATATCTACGGCATGGTAAACTGTTAAATGTGGACAGAATTATTTCTTATTTAGCATGGGGGTGTTATAGTGAAAGATAAGGGCTGTCAACCTGAGTGTGGATATTTAGGTATTTGATATTCCTAGCTCATCTAAAGAATGAAAAATGTATGCATAGTAAAGAAGGGTAGTCTGATTTTTTTGCACTGGTGGATAATTGTGATATGATGGTACTGAAATGAAGGATAAAAGCAACAATTTGAAAATATATGTATAATATTTGTTGTGATTGTTCAGAAATATTACTGGAGATTCTTTTGAATAGAGAATTTAGTTCAGATGTCTCCAATGATCAATCAAATTTTAATGATGATTATTCAATGCTGATCTTTTAAGATTCTTATCAAGGTCTGATAAATATATTTAAAAAATTGCGTTTTGATCATTGCAATCATAAAATCTTTTAATTTATTGGTGGAAAAAAAAAGCTTGAATTTTCCGGCACTACCAAACTCAAGAACTATTTGGAAATTCAATCATATCATTATTTAATAGTTGAAATATATTTAAATAAATGTAATAAATAAATTTATTTGAAGTGGAGATGCTTTAATTTTAACATCAAAACAATCGTCTCGGATATGTATATGTTTGTGCATGCATAAATTTGCATATAGTTTATTTTGCTTTTGCATTTTATTTATTTGGTATTTTAAAAAAAGTTAAATCGTATTAGAATAAAAGTAGAAAACAAAAAGTAATAAAATCCTTGGAAATATATATATATTGCTTATTAGCTTGTAATTATTCATCCGATATCTAAGTTAAAATATTTTTAATAATGTAGTTGATCTTTCAACCTACATTTTAGCATATATTTGTACTATATATTTCGAATGCTTTTTTTTGCTCTCTCTAATTATACTTTTAAAAAAATGTTGAAATTCTAGATCGGAAATGTTGTATTAAAAATATATTTTTTTTTATTTCTTGAATAAGTAAAAGAATATTAAATAGAAGAACTATGTAGAATTAATTTTGACTTGAAATTATAATTTAGGTTTTTTTTTTAAAACTTTTAGTGTTAACCATTTATATACTTAGGCTTTCTATAACATCTTTTGATATCTGATGCATTTTTTCTTTTCTTTCAATGTATTGTCTTTTATGCATGTTTTTTAATAATCACAACTCTTTTTTTATTCTTTCCTTTAACATATATATATACAGGTATAATAATAGTTTAGTGATTTAGAATATCAAAATGACAGGAGTATCATTGGTCTAGGAAACTTCACTCTCATCACTGCACAATGTATGTTAAAAAAAATACAACTTAAAAATAGATGATTCAAAAATTAGTGATTCTTTAATTAATTCCTAGCTTAGGAAAGTAAAAAAAATTGGTCAGTTGAATACAACTATTGTACTTGGTGCTCAAATACATTATGACCTCCTGAGCAATTTACTGAATGATTATTTATTTAAAAATATACACATATTTTAATCTTCTCTACTTTTAATTGGAGTATATTATCTTAATTTTATTTTATTGTATTTATGTTAAAAGAGGATCATGTTGAGACCATCTTAAATGTTTTATTTACGACCTACAATTCTTTCTATTAGAGCCTCAAAAACAATATATACTAAATGCCTTTAGCCATTAATATCACGTTGCAGCTACATATTACTGGGATGTAAATTGGCATAAATTTATTTGGTTTGAGATACCTATTACTGGGATGTAAATTGGAATAAATTTATTTGGTTTGAGATACCTTATTAGAAGCAATACAAGGTTTTTAAATATAGGTTTCACATCCTGTAAATACTGTTGAGATACTGTTTAAATATTTAAAGTTTGACATTTTTAATTGTAAGTTTTAGCATCTTTCACTAAAGTGGTTTGTTAATTGTAATTGAGCATAAAGTGAAAGACTGAGTTATTAGCAATAGAGATATCCAGCTATATTTAATAGAAAATAATTAATTTATTTAGTATTGCTTTAATTTTCTATTATGATTCTTAATTTGTTTTATCAATTAAACATATTTCTATAACTAATAGCAAAAAGGAAAGAAACCATGGATAAAAACAGTATAATATCAATTTTTTTTAATGATTTAATCATTAATGTTTATTTGTCCAACCATTATTACCAGTCAGCTATATATATCAATATGCTAACTAATAAGTCAGATAACTGAAAAAATTAAAAGCTTACATAAGAAATTTTTTACTTGAAAAACTTTCAGAGTTTCACCCAAGTTTGGATAATCATCATCCACATAAAAGACTAATGCATTGATCACTACATAACAAAGGCTTTTATAATCAATATTGATTAAATACTATTTTTATTCTGTAATAAGCTGTATGTATTAATTTTTCATGATTTTATAACTTTATATATTGTACCGCTAATGAATAGCGCTACATATTGTAAATAATTATGTCTAGAATTATTAAAAATAAATTCCATAAACAATGTAAAGATTTTGAAATTAAAATATCTCATTTGGAAAAAGAAGAAATTTATAGATGTCTGAAGAGTTTTTTTATTAGTTTAAAACAAAACACAGTTTGCTAAAAGTCAATTCATAAAGTTTTATGAATTAAAGAATAATTAGAGAGTGGAGAAATTTAACTTGGCAAAAACTAAACTTTAGAATAAATTAGGAAAGTGGTATTTAGAAAGTTAGTTTTATTAAAAGAAAATGCAGTTAGTCTGAAGGGGAATGTAACAGAAAATTTAAAAGTATTAAAGAAAAAAAAAGAAATCTTAAAAACTAAAAAAAATCTCTCTTTTCATTTGTTTAAAATAAAATAGATATATGTGTGCATAAATAATGAGGATTTTTAATATAAAGAAAATAAAATGTGTGCATGTTTAAAATAAAATATGAAAGTTAAATATAAAAATATTAGGTTGTCTTTTGATAGTCGATCATGGCCACTTGTCGGCGTTATTTATGCATTAAAACAATAAAATGTAATGTTACCGGGCCGCGATATTAAAAATATGGTGACTTTTTTTGGTCTCTTAAATTTTTTCTACTCTGTCTTAATATTTCATTTTTAGTGTTGTTTTTTTTTTGTCTATACGGCAATTTTTTTTTTTGGCATTAACTTTTATTTTTAAAATCAATTTTTATTATCTTTTTTTAAAAATAAAAACAAACCAAAAATAACTTTTGCCTTAATCTTTTGTCTCAGTGAAGACAAAGTATTTCTCAACCTACTCCCCCCCAAAAAATTAAAATAGTATTTTTTTTGGCTTTAACTTTTATTTTTGAAAGAAATTTTTATTACCTTTTTTTGTAAAAATAAAAACAACCAAAAAATAACTTCTGTCTATAACTTTTAGAAAGTATTTCTCAATCCACCCCAAACACCCAAATTAAAATAAGATCAAAACTTTTGACTTTTTCAAGTTTCATTTTTTTTTGTCTTTTTTTTTTTGGCCTATAAGGCTATATTTTTTTTGTCTTTATTTGGATACCGCTGATATACTAAAACTTTTATTTTTAAAACCAATTTCTGTTACCTTTTTTTAAAAATAAAAACAAAAGATAACTTTGGTCTCTATCTTTTGTCTCAATGAAAACAAAGTATTTCTCACCCCCTCACCCCAATTAAAATAAGATCAAAACTTTTGACTTTTTCAACTTTTTTTTTTTTTTTTTTATGTTTTTAAAAGATGGCAAACTATACACCGATTTTTTTTGGCTTTATTTCTTTTTTGATGTTTATTTTTTCATTTTTTAAAAAAACTTTTTCTATTAATTACATTTTTTGATCCTTTCAACACACCACAAAAAAAATTTACAATAACATCAAAACTCCAGGCTTTTACAATTTTCACTTTATTTTTTTAGATTTAAAATATGGTGACTTTTTTTTTGGCAGTACGGTGATTTTAATTACGCGATTTCTATTTTGCCCTTACTATTAATGACATTTTTTGATTCTTTTATTTTTTTATACTACATCTTTAATATTTTATTTTTAGGAATGGAATACATTCAGTTGCAGGAGCCTGACTGACATCAGTAAATGGCATAATTTGTGTGCCATTTTATTTGTCTCATAATTTCTCGCAAAAGCATGAGGTTTCGTGTGAGCTCGGCCAAAACATGCTCGACCCTATCCTTTCCCAATATTTTGCAAATTCCACATTGGGTAGGGAAGGGTGGGGATGGTGTGACAATTCTTAGTGAGTCAGACTGCATGATTTAAGTAGAAATTAAATTACTCTGTTATGAAGATATCAAAACTTGTGACCACTTGAAATCCAAACACCTTCAGACGATACAGTAGCGATCAGTGAATTGTGTGAATTCACATAAAGTGTCATGAAGCACAAAACAGGCCTTAATATTTCTGTGCCAAGCCAGATAAACACAACTGTTCTCTTAGCCATAACTGTAGACCACGAAAATGGCATTTTTATGTGTTTTAACACATAAACAATGCTGTCAAGCGGCTGCTACTAGCTATCCAAAGACAAACAAATGAAAGTTTATAATTAAATTTTAAGAATTCAAAGATTTCATATACTGATAAGCTACATAAGAATGGATTAGCAATGGCTACTAATTAAAATCCATAAACAACAGGATTAATTAAAGACATCTTAAGAATTTAATCAACAAAAGCAGTGGACGAATTTAAAAACTAATTAAAAAGGATAACAACAAGGTCAGCACATAAATAGGGCCGAAAATTTTGTCAGACACTCATTCACATATCTAGTCTTTGACCTATTTAGATCCAGTCATCTGTTCAAGGTAGTTTTTAAAATGCAAGTGTTAAGCCAAAAGTCAGAGCATACGGCCAGATTCTAGCCTCAGTCCAACAGAACATTAATTAATACTAATTATTTTTCTCAATTTTTTTTTCTAAGCTCTCCAACTGACTCTGTCCAAAATTTATGAAGAAAGACAAATGTAAATCTTATTTCCATTCCTTTTTCATTTTTAATAAATATGGTCCCTTATTAACTGTTTAATATCTTTTTCCTAAGAGAACATGCACAGCCCAAGCCCTACGAATGACAGCAATTCATATTTATTCTGGAGGCCTGACCAAATAGGTGTGACTGAAAGTTGACTTACTAATAAGAATGGGCAGTATCTTGCACTATTTAAACCCTCTACAATTAATAACTATAATCAAACCCTTAAGGGATGGTGCAAGTGTCTTGTTTGTTCGCAGCTGTCAAACCTCCCTTTTTACAAATACCATGTTCTAATATAAGGTTCTCGTGTTTGCTTATTGAAGGAACACTTAACTGATCTTTTACCCTTCCTGTTTGACTTTCTAGATCGAGCAGTTGACATTTTTAGAACTTAAAACTACACACATTTTGAACATAATAATGAATTAAATTATACAAAAATTTTAATTAATAAAAGTTAGTAAAGTAAAACCATACTCCCCTTCTCTCTTCATTTCAAAATAACAAAAATAATAATCCCTCTTAAAGCTCCACACACTACTGTTCAAACTTTTTATACAACTAAGTTAATGGAGTCTAGAATTCTATTACACCAATCAGAATAAAAGTTCTTTAAAAGTTCATAGTTTTTTTTTGTTTTTTTTTTCATGTGTCATAGCATCGGCCGGGACGCGAACCCACACCCGTCTGCAACCAACTACTTGCTTGCAAGGCGGGTGCGATGACCTCTCGGCTAACAATCCTGACTGATCAACAGGTTTTACTTTCTTCATGTGGATAATGTACTTATATGATTTATTTTGCAACTGCTGGCATGAATCCTTTGTTTTGCCCATTGGTTATTCTCAACTAACTTGTTAAATCTATTCTTCCCATAGTTGACAATCGTTTGGGTGGCTCCAGATGTGGTTGTGAGACATATTTCCCTGAGGAGAAAGTTTTTCGATGTTCATTAGCCTGAAAACATTTTTTGGTGCTGGTTAATATTATATTTTTTCAATCTATTTTCAGTCTGCTTCCAAGATTTTTCCAATCTAAAAATAACCAGAGCAAACTCTGTAATTTATGTTTTTTTAAACTAACAGGATTCACACCAAGTGGTTTATTATTAGATGCATTTTAATACTTCTAGTTTCTGGCCTTTTATTCTCGTTGCCTTTTTAATTAATATAAAAGTTTTGGTTCAATTAGTGCAATAGATTGACTCCAGCAGTACATTTAATTACAAATACTTTTAGTATCTAGAGTTTGAACAATAGAGTTAATTGCAAAATCTATATTTTTTTCTTCCCCAAATCCACATTTTCCCAAGAATTACAATTAAAAAAATTTTTTTTAATGAAAACAAATCTCAAGATCTTATTTAATCTTGAGTTACAATGGATTTAAACAAATAAATAAAATGAAGAAATCTTGATTTATTTGAGATAAATTAAAAAAAAAACTACTTAAAAAAAAGATTTTAAAAATTATTTTAAAATAACCTAATAACTACACACTTTTATTAAATAAAATATATGTACACATGTATATATATGAGATGGCAGAAAATACCACCATCTCATTACTCTCTATCTCAGGAGAAAAAAAACTAATTATCCCATATCATCTCTTGCTCCTCTCTTTAAAGGGTTTGAGGTTCCATGCATTATAAGCCCCCTTTTTCCCTTTCTTTACCTGAACTATGAAAGCATTGGGTCACATTTTTTAATAATCTTGTGCAGCCCTTCGAACAAGGAAACTTTTTTTTTTATTGGTTAGCACTCAGTTTACTAACTGGCTGGGTTTTGATAAAGACCCTGTCTTCTATCCCAAGTTTATTGGTTAGATATGCCATTTTTTTCTCTGTTCAGCTTTTTTTTTCAATCGATCTCTAGAAAAACTTCTATCCTCTGCTATTTTAATCTTGTCAGTATCAGCTGGTACACATTTAAGAAGTAAGGGCCAATCCGGCTATAATGTAACTGTTCTGGGGTGAGACCAGTAGACTCATGATACCTGTAATTGATTTTTATTATTGAAGATAATACATTAAACCACTGCTTGTGGGTTTTTTTTAAAATAAGAACAAACAGCCCCCAATTCCTTCATAACCTTTTCATACGGGTTAGATAGTGTTCTGAATAAAGATTAGAATATGATATACTCTTTTCTGCTGAATCCAATTTTTCTATTCTTTTGACATGGAGTTTGATTGCTCAAAATTGCATGAGGTTTCCCGACTTTAGTAAACTGCTTCTTTAATGTGGTAATGGAATTTTTTGCATCAGCTCTTCACAATGACTATGCTTGCACTAATTTTGAAAATATCTTATATGTTACTAATAAATATCTATATTGACAAAATGAAGGTAATAGATCACAAAAATCGATGGCCAGTGACTCATTCTGATTCTTAGATACTATTGGGGGACATTGTCCCAGCAAAATTCTTATTAGCTGGTTATTTTGATGACATTCATAACAAATCTGCAAGGTAGCAATAATGGATTTGTATATATTTGTCTAATAGTACCACTGCTGTAAGAGCTTTTTTATTTTAAGTAAGCTGTAATGGCCATATGCCCTGTGCACATAATTTATTAACTGTTCTTTTAAATTTTGGGATATAACTATCTTCCAACAATCTATCCCCTTCTTGACTTGAAATGTTAACATTCCATTTGTTATTTTATATTGGTGTAGTTTGTTTTTCCATTGAGTGGGGGTCACCAGCAATCTGGGATTTACACTGTCACATCATTGCTTCAAATTCTTGCATGTGGTATCGGATGTTTGTAAAAACTTTAGCCTATTCATATTCCTTTTGACAGATGTATCCAGATCCATTACAAGAGTAGTTAATCGAGCTCCCTCTAATGTTAAGTTTTGGCCTCTGTCCAGAATTGTATTTCTGCTCAATATGACTGGCACTGTATTATTACTCCCAGGGCAATGGACTACCCAGTGGTTGAATTTCTGTAAGTAAAGAACCCATCTTATAAGCCTATCATTAATTAAATAGCACTTGTTTATAAACTCTAAGCTCTTATGACCCACAATTAGGATATCCTCAGATCCTAATAGTAAATGTTTGAGTTTATTTAGGGCCCATACAATGGCCAATGCTTCTCTTTCAATCATCGTATAGTTTTTTCTGGATTTAAGATCCTACTTAAAAAATATAAGACTTGCATTATTTTTTTCTTTATTCTCCTAGAATAACACTGCCCTCCACTTTACTGCTATCCATTTGCAGAATAAAGAGTTTGCTAAAATCTGAGTAGGCTAGCTTAACGGTTCCTAAAAAAATTTTTCTTTAATTTTGTTGAATGACTTACATTGTTTTTCAGTCCACTCCTATTGGCTTTCTTTTCTAAGCAGTTGTACAAGCACTTCAGTGTCTGGAAAAAGTCTCGTAAAATCTTTTGTAAAAAGTGCATATACCTAAGAATGACCTAATTTGCTTTCTATTCTTATGTTTAGTGAACCTAATGGTAGCCTTGATCTTGTCAGCATGAAATCTCAGCCCTTGACCCCAAACAAGATGTACCAGAAAACTAATCTCTTGCAATATACTGCTTTTTTTACATTTATTGTGATATTTTTCTGTTGACACTCATGAAGAAATATGGCTAAATTTTCCAAATGTTCTTGGAGAGAACATCGCACTATTACTACATTGTCCATATAGTACACAAATTCTTTTACTCTCTTGCATAAAAACTGATCCAAACATCGCAGTAGCCCTGAGCCCCTATTAATGGGCCCAAATGGAACCCTGAACATGTACGTATATCCCTCATGGTGGAACGCATATTTTCTGTCATCCACATGAAATGGCATCCGCCAGTAACTCAGTGTTAAATTAAAAGATGAAAAATATTTCTCCTGAAATTCCAACAGCAAATCTGTTATACACACGGGCAAATCCTGGTCAGATATAGGATGATGTTTAACGGCCACTCATCCAAACATACTCTCATAGAGCTGTCTTTTTTCTTTACAATCACCAGAGGGTTTATATATGGGAACATCTACTGTACTTGCTTATCTATTTCATCTTTGTATTTAACTGGAACTGTGTATGACCTACTCTGAAAATGGAGTTTTGGCTTTCATTTTTATATGATGGACATATTCCTTTATAATCCCAGGTTTTGTGGCAAACATTTGTTTGTGTTGCCATAATATCTATTTGAGTCGACTTTCCCAGTTAATATTGCTCCTTCTTAGCTTTCATTTTTATATGGTGGACATAATCGTTATAATCCCTAGTTTTGTGGCAAACCCTTGTTCATATTTCCATAATATCTGAGTTAACTTTTCCAGTTACTATTGCTCCTTCCTAACTTTATTTTCTCTCTCTACACTACCATATTATCTTGTCTACTATGATCGCCAAATGGAACTTTTTTATTTTTATTATGATTTTTGTCCCCGTTGATGCTTGAAATCAGATTCCAGTATTATGTCCTCCATCAACCCTGCTACATACTTGTATAGGATCCTGCTTGACTTTTACTGTTTGCCATGGTTATTTCTGATTTTTTTAATGGTAACACCTGCATTGTACCCTTCTGATTTCTTAATTTGGTTTAACATTTATTAGAGATTATGGACACCTGACTCCCTGAATCCAGCAGAGCTTGTATCTCCATCCCCTGTACTTTTACTGAAATCACCAAGCAGGTTTGTTCAGCCATTGTCTGACTTTTTCTTCTTCGATGACCACATTTAAAACTTTGGGTTGTTTTTCTTTTTTGTTCCTCTTTTTCTTGCATGCTTTTTTCATCTCTAAGTGCTTCCAGCATTTCTTCTAACCCATTACACCTACATCTTGTTAATCTATTTTGCATATTTTTCTGGCATGTTTTTCTTTATTATACTTGTAATCTGGTGTTCTGAAATGGAGTATTCAATCATTCTTCTTAACTTTGTTATTTATTTTTTAAAAAAAAAAACTGTCTATATTCTACTCCGTCTTCTTTTCTATGTCCCTTCGCATCTTTTCTTGCCTTTCTATGCTCCAAAATGTACACATTAATGTTTTAGTATGCTGTTTGAAATTGTCCAGTCTTTCATGTATAGTTCACCAATTTTTTGCCTTCCCCTCTAAATAATTACTTGCTATAATTATTTTCTTTTTCTTCAACTTTATATATATATATATATAAACACTCCTCCAAGCTTTCTAGGTATTCAAATGGTGTCTCCTCTCTCTCTTCTCCAAATGTTTTTATTTTAATTTTATTTTGCATTTTCCATTTCCCCCAAAAATTTTTTTTTAAATATCTCAAAACTTAAAAACCTTCCCTCCCCAGAACACTATCTCTCTTTCTTAACAACACCTGAACTTCCCTTAACTAATTCTTGACTCTCAGCTCCTGCCATTCACTGTGTTATCGGGCCCTACATATTGGGAAGTCATTTCAATGTTTCCCCCACCTTAAGCCTATGTGCCACTACAAATTGACACTCTGTCAGCAATTTTTCTAAGGTTACCAAAATTACGATGACCTGTATGAGGGTGCCATTAGGCATATAGCCTAGTACTAGATCGAGAAGAATCTTGAATAATTGTAATGATAATTTATTTACATACTGCAGTCACATAAGACATTTCAAGATGTAATCTTTTGTTTAAACGTTATAATTAAAAAAACAGAGGCACTTGAGTATGGTTTAAATATTTATTATATTCTTTTTAATACTGATTGCTTTTCCCACTTCCCTTTTTCCGAGTTCTCCAATTGACTCGATCCAAACTTTAAGAAGAAAGACAATCATAAATCTTATTTCCATTCCTTTTGGTCTCTTATTAATCCTTTAATATCTTTTCCCTGATAGAACATGCACCACACAATGCCTACAAATGACAGCGATCCAGTTTATTCTGGAAGCCTGTCCAAATAGGTGTGACTGAAGGTTGCCTTACTAATAAGAATGAGCAGTATCTTGCACCATTCAAACCCTCTACATTTCACAATAATTATATTCAAGCCCTTAAGTGATGGCACGTGTTTATTGTTTGCTTGCTGCTATTGAATATCCCTTTTTACGAACACCAGGTTCTGACATAAGGTTCCTGTGTTTGCTTATTGCCAGAACATTCCAACAGATTTTTATCCCCCCCCCCCCAAAGCAGTTAACATTATTTTTAGAACTTAAAAATACACACACTTTGAACATAATAATGAATTAAATTATACAAAAAATTTAATTAATGAAAAATTAAAAATAAAACCATAACCCCTCTTCTCTATTCATCCCAAAATAACATAAAAATAATAATCTCTCTTAACCTCTTTATACAACTAAATTAACGGAGTCTAGAATTCTTTTATGCCAATCAGAATAAAAGTTCTTTAAGAAAAGTTTATAGTTACCCTGATTGATCAGCGGTTTTATTTTCTTCATGTGGGTAATGTCCTTATATGATTTTTCTTGCAATTGCTCATGTGAATCTTTGTTTTGTCCATTGGCTTTTTGATATCATCGGGTAGCTTGTTAAATTTATTCTTCCTATAATTGATTATCACTCAGGTGGCTCCAGGTATGGCTGTGATTTTCCTGAGGGGAAAGTTTTTCGATGTCCACTAGCCTGAGAATATTTTTTTGGTGCTGGTTAATATTATATTTTCCAATTTATTTTCAATCTCCTTACAAGCTTTTTCCAATCTAATATAATCAATACAAACTTTATAATTTGTGCTTTTTTCAATGAACAGGATTCACACTGAAACATTAAGATTTGCTTTGTAGATCTTAGTTGCACCTTTCCTCATTCCTTATTGTTGTATTTTGTAAAAATTGCATACAAGTTTATGCACTCCAGAAAAACTAGTATTTATTCGAGAGGTTGTTTTTAGATCGTGCACTGATAACTGAGGAATTTAATTAAAGCATTAAGGTAATGGCAAACAATAATTCCAAGATTTTCTGATTGCAAATATTTTTAGATAAGAGACCTTACCTTATTGGACAATGTGATTAATTGTTGCAATTATCAGAAAGCTATAAAAAGACTGTGTAACAACTACGTTAAGGCCATTCGAGTGCATCTCCAGTAGAGTTCCTGTTCAATTCCGGTAGGAGAGATCTCGCATCAGTGCTTCGGTTAAAGACCAGTGCTCAGTGGAAATGTAGTTCACGGGTATAGCTGAAAGGGCCCACAGAGACTGGGAGACTGTAGCCTGAGGAAACCATCCGGATAGCAGCTGAATAAAGAGTGAGTTTTCAGCGGTTTTCAAGTGAAGTTTCTGGTAGACTGTTGCAGAGACGGAAGCTGTAAGGAGTTTAAGGTCAGTCGCAGTGCTATACTACGAAGCATTCATGTGCAGCTAAACTGAACTGGGGCCAAGGTATGTGTAAACCTGCCCATTGTGAACCGTTTTTGTAGCAGCCAGGCTGAATGAACATCGAGGGGATTGAACATTAGCGAACTGTAGAGATAGAGTTGTTGCGGACTATTTGCTATTCTAATTATTTAAAACATTGTGTCTTAATGTATATAGACATACATATGGACACATCACGTATGTAACCTCATATCCTAGTTGGACACCAATCTATCGTAGTGTGTGCATAAGCATATATGCCGAAATTCCACTGAAGTTAGATAGCAAATGTAAGTCCATAAGTGTTCTATATATAAATTTAATAATTTCAACAGTAATAATTTAGAAACTGGCGAATATGTCATCATCATCATTATCAACCATTATCAATCCACTGCAGGATGAAGGTCTCTCCAAGTTTAATCCATCTTCTCCGATCTTTAGCTTCTCTTCTCCACATCACCCCTACACATTTTCTTATTTCATCCATCCATCTTACAGGTGGTCTCCTTCTGGGTCTTTTACAATCTCTTGGAATCCAGTTTAAAATTTCAATTGTCCATCTATTATCATCTCTTCTACAAATATGTCCAGCCCAACTCCACTTCAATCTTTTAATTTTTTCAATGAGGTCAGTAACACCTGTTTGTTCTCTTACCCATACATTGCGTTTTCGATCTCTTCTTGTTACTCCCAACATACATCTCTCCATACTTCTTTGAGTGGTCTGAAGTCTCTGTATTGATCTTCTATTAAGTGTCCAAGTCTCAGATCCATAAGTAAGAACTGGTAAAACACATTTGTTAAAAACCTTTCTTTTCAAACACATAGGCATATTTCCTTTTAATATCAAGTTATTTCTACCAAAAGCACTCCAACCAAGTTTAATTCTATGATTAATTTCCTCTATTATGTTTCCATCTGTATTAATAATCTGACCAAGGTATTTGTAACTCTTAACTTCTTCTAATTCATCATAATCAATCTTTATTTTCATATTTTGAGCAAATTGATTAAACATTACTTTAGTCTTTTTAACATTTATCTTTAGTCCTACTTTCCTACTTTCATCTGATAACTCCTGCAACATTTCCTGCAGATCGGAAGAGCATTATTTGCAAAAACAACTACATCATCTGCGAAATCTAAATGACTTAAATAATCTCCATTTACTTTCACTCCTTTAGTTTCCCATTTTAATCCACAAAATACTTCTTGCAGCACTGCTGTAAAAAGTTTTGGAGATATGGAGTCACCTTGTCTTACACCTTTCTCAATGTTGACTTTCCCAGTATCATTATGTAATCTAATTGTTGCTGTTGCATTTTTATAAATATTCTTTAAAATATGACAATATCCTGGATCTATACCTTGATGATCCAATGCTTTAATCACTGAAGAAATGTTTATAGAATCAAATGCCTTTTCATAATCTACAAATCCAAAACATAATGACAACTCATATTCATTTGTCCTTTCTATAACTTCTCTCAATACTTGAATATGATCTACTGTACTAAAACCACTTTTAAATCCAGCTTGTTCTCTTGGTTGGTGAAAATCCAAGGTTCTCTGTAGACGAGTTGTAATTATCTTGGTAAAAATTTTATATAAAACTGATAAAAGGCTGATAGGTCTGTAATTTCTAATATCTTCTTTATCACCTTTTTTAAATATTAATATTATTACTGCATTCTTCCAATCATCAGGTACATCTTAAAAAAAAATATATGTTCATATATATATGAGATGGTAGAAAATACCATCTCAATAACTATTGAAATATTTTGGATATGTGGACACATGAAATTATTAACACCTCATCTTAAGCAGAATCCTATTGTTCCAATTTAAAAAAAAAAAAAAAGAAGTTAGAAAATATTGCAATAATTATATGGCTATTTTCAAGGATTTTAATGAATAGCTTTTTTCCAACTATTTATAAGTGGCTGCCACTGTTTAGTGTGGTTTTAAAGGAGGGTTTGACAATTATGGCCCATGACACATTGCACTATTCGTGTAAAAACATTATAATCAACAAATAAAATAAAATAATACTTTTTTTGTTCTTGTTATAATCAACAAATGGAGCAAACAGTTGTTTTTAGATTATGTAATTTTTGGCAACTAGAAAGTAAATTTTAAAAAGTCTACATACTAGCACAAAGGGGGTTAATTTTTTATTTTTGCATAGGAAAACATAAAAATTATCTTATTTTTCATCAAAATAAAAATAACTTGTACTTTTTAAAAATTAAAAATAGATTTAAGCTAAATGAAAGAAACATTTTATAAAAGAGATAATGTAAAAAAAAAAATTTTTTTTATAAAAAGTTTTAAAAATTATATATGCATACAGCAGAAAATATCAAAATTAAGTATAAAGGTCTTAATTATATTATAATTTCATAAAAGTATTAAAAAAATTAATTTTTCATACAATTTTATAAACTTCAACTCCATTCATGTAATTTGATTGTAGCACCTCTAATGATTAGATCTGCCTAAAATCACTTCAAATTTATTATCCTGCCCTTCAAAGAAAAAGTTTGCTGACTCTTATTTTAGAGAATCAAGATGTTTTATAGTCATGGTTATTATTTACAGAAAAAGTAAAAGAAAAATGTCATGAACAGAGGCATGATTTATATATTGCTTTTATCAATTTAATAAAGATATTGAGTTAACCTTACACAGTTTGGTAAGTGGTAAAGTAGTAGATTTTGAAGCTTAAGATCAATGATATTGCCCAATATATCACTTCCCTGTGCTTGGACTTTTTACAAATTCTCAAGCAATAAAAGCTATTTTATTATTTTTTTATTTTTCACAGTTAATTAAAAAGTACTTTGATGATCTTTGAAAAGCAGTTATATTTATTCTATTCTAGAACCATTAAGTTTTAGTAATCAATGGAGACTAGATGGTATAGTAGTATAATATCCCCTCCGGTTTCTGGTTTATGCTTTTTTTAGCAAAGAATAAGCTTCAACACTAGAACTAATGTGCTTATTGTATCTAACAACCACCTTTCACTCCTTTCTATTATTCAAGTTAATGAAGTAAAATTAAAAAAAAAAAAAACACTTTAAGATTTCAACCCTGTTGTAACCCATTTGCATAGCTAGATATATTATTTTCAATAGTATAATGGAGTAACATAAATGTATGAGTACATTAATTTCAACTTTGAATCCTAATCTTCAACAAAAGCAAAAATCACATTTAGTCTAAAATGGAGATTTTATACAAGTATACTATTAGGATGTCCATTGATTATACAAGCTTAGAGTAGATGATTCTAGAGAAGAGTGAAGATTACTGCTTTTGGACACATATGATAAGTCATCTGATATTGCCATGTTTGAAGTTAGCTGAAAACTCATCCACTTGTATTCATATTACAGTATATGACTTCAACTTAATAGTATGTGAGGAAATGTTATTACTGGTGCAAAATTATAAAAGCCTGAAATGAAAGTGTTAATAGGAATATGGATCAGGTCCAACTTTGTTTTCATTTTTAATATACTGGTCTTTGGAACATCTTACTATAGTTAGCTTCATGAAGCAGCCACTGTTAAGATATATGATTTAGATTTGATGAGAGAGCTTTTTCGATTTGAACCAGTCAAAAGCAGAGATAAGAACTTTACTTTTTTGTTTCAATATTTACTATATAGTGATATTGCCGATTCAAAGAATGATCTGCAGATTAATTTTAACAATTGGAATATAATTATAAAATATTTTGATTTAATAATTAATATTTTTAAAAATCAGTTATTTTAGTAATCAGAAATGTAAGAAAAGTCTTCAGCAACTTTTAATTTGGATATTATCTACTTGAGATTAAGAATCAAAGTAAATTATCTTGGTAGCTTTTTAGGGAGAAATGCAGAATTAGATGTTGAAATGTAACTGACTTTATTGTATTTTTGCATTTAATAAGTTGCAATTTAAGGGTATTTAATCATAATAATGTAACTACTTCAACTAAATTAGTTATACAGGAACTATTATTCTAACAAATTTATTGATTTCAGATTGTATGTGGTTTTTCATTGATGTAAAATAGGGGTGCTATAAAAATTTTAATTCTGAAAATAAAATAATATGCTTATAAAACTAATTGATATTTTCTTCAGCTTAATGAATTTGATAATATTGAACAAGGCAAATTTTTGTTAAATTGGGCATAATCAACAAATGAATAGTAACAGATTTCCTTAAAAAATATTTTATGGTGGTCCTGTTTGAATTGTTAAGATTATCTCCAAAGAGATACAATTATGTTAGTTTTAAAGAAAGGATACCATTTGAAGATAGAATACACTTTATAGAGATTTTTCAGAAACATTTATTGCAAGAAAGTTTGTTAAGCTAATTTTCTGCTTTTTTTTTTTTGAAAAATCTCTTGTTAAGATTGGTTTGCATCAAGATGAAATATGTCATTCATTCACTTGGAATTTATTCATCATAGATTAAAAAACACACCAAAATAAAGAGTTGTTACATATATTCCTATTCAGCTTTGTAAAATTCTTAAGTATTTTATTGTTGAAATGTAGAAATATAACTATACACTTATGTAAATTTATAATTAATAAATGACAATAATTTTTTAATATATTCCATTTAAGTATTATTTTTCAAATTAATTATCATAGTAATTATATTTTTTTTCTATATTTAAAAAATAAAAATAAAAATCTTAAATAAGATGGATATTAGTGTAATATTTTCAATACTGTTGTTTAATTAACTTTAAAAAAAAAATTAATATTTGAAAAGTTCATTAAAAAAATAATATTTAAAAAAAGAAAGAAAAAAGTTGTTTTCATTAATTGATTGTTCTGCTCCAAAAAATAAATAAATTTAAAACTGTTTTTTTTTAAAAAAAGATAGAGTATGATCATCTTTGAAAAATGTTTAAGTGCCTTTTATTTAATATGTTTAAATTATTGTCACATATCTACTGAGACTGATTAACATTCTTTACCCTGCATAATTTGATGTAAGGGTAGAGTGGCAGACTGGAGTTCAAGGTTCATGGATTGTGGTCCAGCTCTTTCACTTCTGATGCTCGAATAGTTTATGCGCTCTATTTTTTTTTTCATCTGAGATGGATCCATTGCCTGTTTCTTAAAATCATTGACATTTTTTTTGCTATTATGATTTTCTATGAATGTCTTAATGATGTAAATTGCTTTTTAAAAATATTTAATATAAATTTGAATGTCTTAATGATGTAAATTGCTTTTTAAAAATATTTAATATAAATTTAAATGCAAGAACTCATTAAAGTCTAGGTGTGGATTAAACTATGTTAAGAAAATGAAATTGAATGGCAAACTACCTCTGATAATAATCAAGACTAGCAATTAGTAGTCGGACATTGGTACTGAACTTCTCTTAGACATAGAACTTGTATAATAAAAGAAGCTGAATCTTAAGAAATATTTTATATTTAAGATATTATTTAACAATTTAACTCATTAACTTGTAAGATTTCTCCATTTCCTAATCTAAATTCAAGAGTTTTGACAATAAGGTAGCGAATAAATAATTTATAGATTTAAAACAGCCATATTATTAGTCAATCATATCAGATCTCAAATATAGAAAAAATATGCTTTTAACCCCTAAGAACTGCCTGCAATGTTTAAACATTCACCAAAATGCTTTTTTCATTATTTTGTTACATTCTTAATTTCTTGTTTAAATATACATCTGATCTTGAATACTATGTTTTTATTTAAACCAATTCTTTCTCATATTATGAAAATGGTATTTACATATTATTCACTTTGTGATGTTGCTGGCATAAACAAATGTGTATATAAAGACCTAATTAAACACATTTACAATCTTCTAAAATGGAGCTGAATTAATTTTGTAAGTGATATTAGATATTCTGATGAGAAGAAAGTTATTAGTTAAACTGTTGGTTTTCCTGCTAATTTTACATTTTAAACTATGCTATGATGTCATGAAAGAATACTGGCATAAATAATTGATGATCCAATGAAATTAACATGTACACATGATTTACTGGCCATTTTTAATTCTTGTCAAAGTGAATGTGCATAGTATTTTTTTTTTCCAAAATTAAATTATTAAAATTCGGGAACTGCTCTCTATCGAGGATTTTCACTATTTTCATAAATTTGGCATCCTGCCCTCGCAAAAAGCCTGTTCAAATGGCCATGATATTACACTTTATATCCCCAATTCAGACACAATGGCATTTTTTCATTCAGGATTGTTGAAAGAGAGCAGCCACTCATAATGGAACATGATTCGAGATAAGAAACTTCAGTCCGCGACAGTGATGCTAGGAAACAACATTTTGTAAATGGACAGAATTGTGCAGTTAAATATATATTTTTGTTTGGTTATCACTTATTGGAAGATCCTTTCTCACAAAAAATGTGAATATGTGTTTGTTTTATCTCCACTAAATAAAATTATAGGTGGCAATTTTTTCAAAATAAAAAATCTTGTGCTAATTTGTTAGCTTTTAAACAGGTCTTATTTCTTTACCTCTGTTATAAGCATTGCTATGTCTGTGTCAATTATCTGGTGAAAGCATGCTAAGCACTATAATATTTTTAATATTAATAAAGTTTTGCTCCTTAATACAGTTTTTGTATTTGTATATATAAAAATTTAGATAGTGGAAGATAATTTCTCACAAAAACATAAATGCATGTTTGCAGACTTTTGTATTATTTCCGTAAATAAAGTTATGGTTGTTATTTTTTCAAATCTTTAATTGATTGATTAAGTTTGTCAGAAGATCTCATGTAGTCTTTATTTTCCAAGATCACAAGATTAGTAAATTATTGCCAGACTAATACATATGTGATATTATGAGACAACTATATAAATGCCATGATAATTTATTCACTTTCTTTAAGTAGCAATAAAAGTATGCTTACATCAATCTCTAGATAACTATTCTTTCATTCTTAATATAAGGGGATGATTTCAGCATTCAATCTATTGATTGTTTTTTCTTTTTAAATTATAATTTATTTTGAAATTGAATGTTTGTTTGTTTGTTTTTTGTTGATTATAAGATATATTTGAAGTCAATTTTAATCATCTTCAACAAACATTTTTTAAAATGATGATTTGCTTTAATGGTGCTTCTTTTAAAATTATTATATATTATTAAATTTCAGGATTTATACTCAATCTATTCCTGATCTCTACACAGATGGCAATCAGTAGAGTGATTTTTAGTTATGAAAATTAACTATAAATAACAAACATTGCCCAACAAAGAATTCCTGCTTCCATATAGGATAGGGTATTGGTTCATCAAACATTAGGTACTGTTTCTAATATGATCTTTTCTGTTTCTCTCTTTCCTTCTTCAGGCACTTAATTTATGATAGAGCCCAGTTATCTTGATCATGTCATGCCATTTCTATCTTTTCAACTATATGCATAGAAGTTCTGAATTCAGTTCTCTTTTTCATTTTAACTTAAGCTCTTAAGAATGAAGAAAGCAATGATGAGCACAGGTTTAATAAGTGAGCACTTTTTAATTATGATCTTTAATCAAGGCATAACAATCACTAATGAGTTGGTTTTGAACTGGATTTGAGTGAACTGGAAGTTTCACTTGGAAAAGATTATGTTTAGGCAGCATGTTTAGGGATCCCTTACACCATGAAAATGGAAAGAGCTAGAAAATATCTAAAAATGACCTGTCATATAGTTTGGCTAAGTTGTTATATCATGGGACATTACTGATTGCAGCAGCAGAAATAATAATAGTAATAATAATATCACTACCAGTAGTAATGCAGCAGGCAGTAGTAGTAAAGGTAAATACTATAAATCTTTTTTTCAAAATAGATATGTGGTATATGTGAACTCCTCAAGATGCAAATGGAGAACTGCACTAGTTGCTCTTAGTAAAATTCTTCTCCAGAGAAAAGTTTAATAGAACAGGCAGATTGTTATAAGTTTTATTGGAAAGACAAATCAGTCAGTGAAAGGAGAATGCATAGTATTATCTGTTATTAGAATTTCTCATTGCATCAATGAAAGACTAATGGTATTAAAACTCACCTTACACAATGATATTAATGCTCATTTTATTAATGTCTATGCTCCAATCTTAAATTCAAAGAATGAAAGCTTTTATTCCTTGTTGAATAGTATTATTTCCACAATACTTATAAAAGATCAGATTTTTTCCTCTTGGGAGACTTTAATGGTCATATTGGACTAAATAATAGATACGATGAAAAGTTATTGGAAATAATAGTATTGTTGTAAATTTAAATGGTTCACTATTATTGAATCATAAATACTTTATTTAGGCAGGTTACTTATTATTTAATAGATTATATTATAGTTAGGAGTCGGGATATAAGAGTTCACATCATGAGAGCACTTATAAGCACAAATTGTTGGACAGATCATAAATTAGTATGCTTCAAATTTAAAATGATTGTTGCATTAAAAAATATTGTTCCAATCATATTTGCAAGAAAGTTATATTTGTCCTTTATAAACATCTATATAACATTCTAATTATTTATTGAGCATACAGGGCAGTATGTAATTAGAAAGAGAAAGCTTTAACCTTTTTCCACATGCACTTTAAACATTTATATAATAGCCAAATGATGTTGTTTTTGACTATAGAGGAACTTCTCAAACCTCAACACAAGATGGGCTTTATAAAGATAAGAATAGCTCTTATCTTTAACCTAAATTCTTACTTATATAGGCCAATCTGATCTATCTTGATTTGAGAGTGTGAAGAGATTACTCTCTTCACATTTAAATCCACTATTTCCTTTTATGAATTAACTTACGCTAAATCTTGCGATTTATAGCAAGTTAATATTAAGATTTTTCTTAAATGGAAATATGGAAACTATTTATTGAGTGCACAGGCAGTATGTAATTAGAAAGAGAAAGGCTTTAAACATTTTCCACCTAATAGCCATACAATGTAGTTTTTGACTATAGAGAGACCTCTCAAACCTTAACACCAGATAGGGACTTTATAAAGATAAGAATGACCATCTCATCTTTAACCTAAATTCTTACTTATATGAGCCAATCTGAAGCATTTTGATTTGAGAGTATGAAGAAATTACTCTCATTAAAATCCACCATTTCCTTTTATAAATAAACATCTACAATACGTATTAAATTTCAACAATTATTAAACACTAAAATTGCTGATTTGGATCTTCGAATCTGTCATATTACTGAAATATGGAATTTTCTTGGGGGGGGGGGTGTAATGGATACAAGTGAATCTGTTTTTGGGTTCATTAAAATTAAGAAACATGATTGGATTTTCTGATAATGATCTTATTAGTATGTTGATTAAAGTAAATGTGGCATTTATTGCTTTAAAAATGATCTTTTAAATGAGGAACTTCTTAACAAATATAGAAATCTGAAAAAGGAAGTTCAATGACTGATAAGAAGGTACAGACCTTTGCTGATTGTATTCATTCTAAATCTTTTTAAGGTATTGAAAGCTACAAATGATATCATAGTCCTATTAAATTGAGAAGTGACACTCTGTTATATGATGACAATGATTTTTAGAAGAGGTGGAAAGTGTATTTGCGCATCTTTCGAGTAATGGTTCAAAAATTGAAATGATGACTTTTAATGATATATCTATTTTATCTATTCATTTATATTTGAGCAAACATATCCTTCTTATTAAAGTCAAAATAGCTCCTTGTAATCTTAAAAATGGGATGGCTGCAGATCCTGATGAAATACTAAATCTTAAAATATAGTGGTGATATATTAGTTTCAAAAATATTGGAATCTTTTAGGAGGAATTCATGGAAATTATTGTCTAATATTAAGGATGTTTCTGTCATTTGAATTTTTAAAAATAATGGGAATAGACAAGATTGCAGTAATTATCATGGAATATCATTATAATCCACTACTACAAAGATATTTCCAAGGATTTTGTTGAATAACTTGATTCCAGTTATAAGAAAAAGAAAAAAAAGCCATATGATTTTATTGCTCGGGAGTTCATAAGAAGTTTGAGCGCCTGACCTGCAAGTACCAAAATCAATCCTGGGAACTCCCAATCCAAAGTCGGGTATTCTACCAATTGCAGCAAACTGCACAAGTCTTCCAGTTATACATGAATGGTTACCAGAAACTCATTGCGGTTTTAGAGAATCAAGAAGCACTAGAGATATAATTTTTATTGCCAGGCAAATGCAAGAAAAGTGTCTGGAATAAAAGAAAATTGTTTTAATTAATAGGACAAGTCTATGACATTATTTGAAATTAGTTGTTAGTTCACTAAAATTTATTTGTATTACATAGATTTTGTGTGATGGAATGAAATAAAGTATTATTATAATAAGTGGAAAATCAGTCATTTACAATGAAAGCTGAGTGTGTATTTGCTCCAACATTATATTTAATTTTTATGACTATGTGTCTGTAGACAGCTTAATCAAATGGGGATCGAGATAAGATACAGATTTGAGATAAAATTTTTAATTAAAATTTATTAAAAGGGAAAGCAAGAACTTCACTCTCTTGGAATCTGGAGTTACAAGTATTAATTACAATCTCATGCTTTTAAAACTATTTAATTTAATATTTATAGTAGGAGCTTCTTAAATTTTGCTTATTTGATAACTATCAAGTCTAATTGTAGGATTTAAATCTTCTTAGAATTAATAAATTAAAAAAATCTTAATTTAACAGAACCTCCCCCCCCCCCTTCTTTTTTCTGAAGTATTTTTTGTAGAAGAAACAATTTATTAAAACAACTCTCCAAAAGTTATCTACCAAAAATAAATAATCATCTACATATTTAACAATTTTAAATAATCACTTTTAATATTAATAATCATTTCTTTTTTAAATAATTAATATAAACAGAACAAATCATTAGAGAAATAATATATTATCCAGCCATCTTCAATTTTATAAAATTTATTGGTGACAGTTGCATTCTCATCTCTAAGTAGAACAGACTAAACTAATTAATTAACTTCATTTTATATATATATAAATTAAAATCTTAAAAAAAAAAGTAATATTTTTTGAAAACATGACAATAATATAATTTATTTAGATAACAAATCTGAAATTAGTATATTATGTAATTAATCAGTAATTGAAAAACAAATAATATAATCAAAAATATTTTGAAAACAAAACTGAAATAATATATTTAAGAAACTAAACACAGCAATACAAAAACTAAAGCATGTAAGAAAATAATTGAAAGCAATAGATTCATAAGGAATTGAAATACCAAAAAGATTTCAGTCTATGGAAACTGTAAAGCAAATATATGAAAAATTATGTTTAGAGCAAAAAGAACATGGAGTGAAACTGCAAAGCATTTACATTTTAAACAAACTTGATAATAATATATTTGTACATCATATCAATTCACAATCATTAAAAAACAAATATTTTTAGCAATGACTGTCTCCATGGAAAATGTCATAATGTGAATATTATTCAGAAATGATCTTACATTAACATTTTGACAGAAATCAAAAGTATTTTCTGATGTAAAAGTACTGGAACTGGCAAGTCCCTTATGGTCATGAATTCTAATGTTATACTGCCACTGAGTAGTGGAGTGTGAGAATAATGAAAGTTAAACCTATTCACAATTTTTAATAAATTAATATTTTTAAATGCTTACAATTTAACCTAAGGCCTCTGTTTATTTAACTTAAATCTTGTAACTGATTTTTAACTTTTACTGATTGGATTTTCTTCAAATTTTGTATACATTTGATTTTGATGACAATGTAAAATTTCAGGGTTGTTTAGCCTTAACAGTGTTGGAGGATTGCAGTTCAAACTGCATTCAAATCAGTTTGGTAAGTTTTGAATCATACATAATAGTCAGTGCAATATTTTTTTAGCAAATGCTACTATTTAATATCGTTATTGATGTTCTAACAGAGGATATTCGTAGGGAAGCACCCTGGAACATGATGTATGCCGATGATATAGTGATTGCAACTCAAAACATCAAGGAAGCTCAGGATAGGATAGAAGAGTGGAGGAAAGCACTGGAGGAAGGAGGAATGAGAATTAGCAGAAATAAAACTGAAGTGCTCTTCTGTGGTAATGGTGGAGGAAGCATTTTGTTAGGGGGAAAGAAGTTGCCTGAGGCTGAAAAATTTAAATATCTCGGGGCCTGGATGAATAAAGATGGATCACTGGATGGAGAAGTTGTTGGGAGAACTCAAGCTGGTTGGAATAATTGGAGAAGGGTCTCTGGGATACTCTGCGATAGGAGAATAGGTGCAAGATTGAAAGGAACCACTAAACATCACATGATCACTATCTCATTGCTCTTGTTAGCACAAGATGGCACTACTATATGGAGAGTGTTGTTTTGTTTTGAATTGTTCAAGATTGAAAGGAAAAGTATATAAAACTGTGGTGCGTCCGGCACTGATGTATGGTGCAGAAACATGGCCAATCACTAAGAAAATAGAAGACAAGCAATGTGTAACAGAAATGAGAATGCTTAGGTTTGCCTCGGGCCTCACTAGAAAGGACAAAGTGAAAAATGAAGTAATTCGAGAAAATATGAGAGTGAGAATGATCAGTGAAAAAATGAAAGAATCAAGGTTGAGGTGGTTTGGTCATGTTAAGAGAAGAGAAGAAAATTACATTGGAAGGAAGATTTTGGAGATGGAACCACTGGGGAAAAGACCCAGGGGTAGACCTAAGATCAGATGGATTGATCGAGTGAGAAAGGACTTGCAGGAGATGTCACTTAGGGAGGAAATGACTTTAGATCGAGTAGCCTGGAGAAGATTGATCCGCACCAGCGACCCCACTTGATGTGGGATTAATCAAGCTGTGGAAGAAGAAGAAAAAGCTTTTATTTAATTTGGGAAGAAATTTCAGTGTTACAATTAATTAAAATAGAAAAAAGGAAATGAAGGATGAAATTTAAATTCCCTTTGGACTGTTTAATAAAACTTTCTTTTTTAAATTACTGCTGTAATAAAAACTTTCTGGTAAAAGAACATTTTTTAGATTCACATTTTTCCTTTTTTTTACATTTGAATAGGAATAACTCCTGTTTGTGCCAACAAATGTATTTAAAAAAAGGAATTAGAAAAATTAAAGTGATGCAATATAAAAAAAGTAATAGTGATATTAGCGATTAAGCCAATGCACATGCGCTTTAAAGATAAAACATAGCGCTATATAAAATAATATCTCATTATAAAAAAAGTATTAAAGAAGATATTAGAAATTACAGATCTTTCAGTCTTTTATCAGTTCTGTACAAAATCTTTTTCAAAATAATTACAATTTTTCAATAAACTTTGGATTTTAATCAGTGGGGAGGGGGGACAAGCTGGATTTAAAAATGATTTTAGCACAGTGGTTCTTGTCCAGGTTTGAGGAAGTTATATAAAGGATAGTGAATATGAAATGTTATTATGCTTTGAATTAATTGGTAGATTATGAAAAATATTTGATTCTATAAGCATTTCTATGATGATTAAAGCATTAGATCATCAAGATATAGACCTAGGATTTTGTCATATTCTGAAGACTATTTTTCAAAATATAACAGCAGTGATTTGATTACATGGTAGTACTAAAATTATTGTTGAAAAGGGTGTACAACAGGTTGATACGTTAGCTCCAAAACTTTTTGGCAGCTGTTTTATTAAAAATATTTTGTGGATTAAAATAGGAAGCTAAAAAGGAAAAAGTAAATGGTGATTATTTAAGTCATCTTTATTTTTCAGATGATGTATTTGTTTTTGCAAGCATCCTGAAATGTTGCAAGAGTTAATGGATGGAAGTAGGATTAAAAATAAATGTTAAAAAGACTAAAGCAATGTTCATTGGATTTTCTAAGAAGAAAATCTAGATTGATAATCATGAATTAGAAGAAATGAACAGTCATATTATTTATAGATGAAAACATAATAAATGAAATTAATCACCGATTTTGATAGAAATAATATTATATTAAAAGGAAACATATCTATTTGAAAACAAAGATTTTTAATACATATGTTTTGCCAGATCTTACTTATGAATTTGAGATGTGAACATTTAATAGAAGAATAATATAGAGACTTAAGATCACTCAATGAAACATGGAGAGATATGTTAGGAGTAACAAAAAGATCATAAATGAAAATATATGAGCAAGAGAATAAACCCCAAATCATTGAAAAATTTAAGAGCCATAGATCTGAGCATGAAGATGATTGTAGATAGTCAATTGAAGTTATGAATTGAATCTCACAATATTATAAAAGATGTAGAAGGAAATCATAGATAAGATGGATGGATGAAATGTGGAAGTTTTCCAATATCTTATGGAAAAAAGAGGCTGGGGTTCAGATAAACTGGACTAAACTGGGTAAGGTCTTCATCCTACAGTGAGTGATGATTTCTGTTTATAAAGTAAAATTAATCTTTTTAATCAATATAGTGGATGATGAGAGCCTTTCAAAAGACAGGCTATCAATTAGCTTTGTTTTATAGGGATCAACTTTGGGTCTAATGTTAATTTGTGTACACAGTTGATAGATTTATTTTTCAAATTAGGCTTTCCCATGAACCTAATATCTCAACTTAGATGCTGTTAGATATTGTCTTGCATTGTTTAGTGCCATAGAGGAGTGGCAGATTCTGGATCTTAACATTCATGGATCATGCCTGGATCTGTTATTTTTCACTCCTCAAATTTCTTATGAATTTTCCAATAATAAAGCCATTTGACTGTTAATTCCTTTATCTTCATTCTCTATATGTGCACGATAATTATGTATCATTTGTTTACACAAATTTAACTTTATATTTAAAAGTATCTCCTATCACTGAGCTTGTGTGTGTATATATAAATAATATCTATCACTTTAAAATGTTTTTCAATGACATTTTAAAGATTTTTTTCCTCGTGAGAAATTGCCATGTTGATAATCCTCCTCTGCTTTGTTTTATATTGTTGATTATCTGATTTTAAGTAAAAATGTTTGCTTTTTTATTATTATTTTAAAACTATCTGATTGGCAAGATTCTTCCTTGGTGACAGAATAAATTTATTAAAATAGTTGAAAAAAGAAGAAAAGTCTTAATAAATGAGCTTTAACTTCACAATGATAAAGGCAAATAACTGAAGCAACTCTACATAATTTATCTTCTTTTAATTAAAAGTAAGATATTAAAAGTAAATGCTGTTTGGAAAACAAAAGATTTTTTCTTTTAAAAATTGTATTTCTTCTTTATATATACTACATTTAATTCATTGTAATATTTGTAAGGGGAAAAAGAAGGCTGGCACCACTTCATATACATATAGACTGCCTGAGAATTATAAAGATCAGTGGTTAATTGGGACATCTGTACATGATGATTCTGGAAGATACCAATAACAGGAATAATCTGTAATTAAAAGTTACATATTGATCTCTACAAGAGTGCTGGAAAAAGAATTTGAAAATAAATGACAAAGCTGAGATCAAGATCATGTGAAATCGTTAAGATTCTAGCATGAAAGTTATTTTATGAATGGAATTCAAAGTGTCTTTTTAAATGTATGTAGCTTAATTTTTTAAGTCTGGTGGGTAATGTGAACCATTTTCCTACTCATAAAGTATTTGATACTGTTTTCTATTGCCTTAAATGAAGTATATGTCTCAGAGATGAGTTAGAAACTTAGATAACCAGTAAAGTAATAGCCTTGACTTAAATCATATGCTGTGCAATGGTATGGAGATTTTGGTTTTAGATTCTTGCGGATCCAACTGCTATACTATTTGAAATTATAGACAATTGGGTATTAGGAGATGTCAAATACAGATCCTAATAATGGTCATAGATGCCACTAGTGTGAGAAACTAATTCAAAGAAAGAAGCTATAGATAAAATACTACATTGTCTACACTGTCTTTTTTTAATTAAACAAATAATTCAGACAGCAAAAAGTGTTGTTTTTTTTTTGCCTAGAATGGCTATTTTAGTAAATACAAGTTTATACTTTTTTGATCAGTAAAATTGATCGTTAAAAATTTATGCTGTGTTTTGTACATTGTTTAATCATTTGCTTATGAAGGCGAACACTCTTTTGGAAGAATGTCAAAATTCACCATTACCCAGAGTTTTTATGTTAACTTATTTTTACTAGGCTTTTTCTGATTAAAATTACAGCCCATTAATTATTACTTGTAGTAAGTAATTCTGAGTCTGTTGTTACTTCAATGTCAAAAAAAAATCTTTTTAAGACATATTTTTTAGTTTATTTTATTCTTAGCTTTAAATTTTTGAAAAAAAAAAACAAAACAAAACAAAAAAAAATTGTTTGTATATTATAACTATGTGCTGTAATTCATTTTTTTACGTAAAGGACTAGTAACAAGTAAAAAAATTTAATTAATCTATGTAGATGTCAATGTACTAGAAAGATTTTTAAATGTGTTGTTTGATAATAACAAAGGATATTTTATAGAAAAGATATTGAATAAGCTAAAAAATGAAATCTAGTCTCTTAAATGAATTCATATAGTCAGTAATGTCCAGTCTTTGGCTCATATGCGAAACATCATACATAGACTATGGATTTTTGTTTTATGATATTTAGCTCAATTTACGCAATAAGTCAAAAATATTTGTATTTGAAAAAATATTGACTTATAATAATTAGAAAAAAAAAGACTTTTCTACAGTGCTTTATAAGATTACTACAATAAATTATTTACTTTTAAAAATAATAGGAATATGCATAATAAACGACAATTTTTTTTAATTATTTTGTAAATTACTTTAAACAATATTAAAAATTATTCAATACAATATTTTCAAGAATCCTCAAAATATATTTTTGTTATCCTTTATATATACAATATAGACTAATATCTATTTTATTGGTGAATAACTAAAGTATGTTATTGCTTAATACATGCATTATTTCATAGATGGCAATTTAGGCTGTTTGGAGAAAGTACTATTCACTTTTTTGCTTGGACCCACACTATAATTACTGCTCTTGTCAATAATATTTGTTAATGAAGTTTATTAACCAAACCATACACAGATATGAAAATGAATAAATAGTTAAGCACTTATGTCAATGTATAAAGAAAACCAGAAACTATCTCATAAATTTATATTATTTAGTCAGGAATAGGGATATCATCAGGTATTCTTGGAGATTAAATCAGTCTTATCTTTCCTCTCCATATAATTAAATTAGAAATGCATAATCTTTTCAAGAGAGATAAATATATATATATAT
Organism: Epiperipatus broadwayi; assembly: GCA_028023455.1. Lineage (NCBI taxonomy): Eukaryota > Metazoa > Onychophora > Udeonychophora > Euonychophora > Peripatidae > Epiperipatus > Epiperipatus broadwayi. Next base: position 14,777,713 of record JAQFVV010012395.1, on the reverse strand, counting down.
GATGTAATGATCACAAATATATATGATGTAAAACATACATATATATGCATTACATATACTTTAATAATTTAAGAAAATTTAAAATTTTTTTTTAAGAATTAAAATATTGCATCAGATCTTTTAAGTAGATTTGTTTTATGAATAAGTGGGGGGAGGGAATGTGGTTTAGATATAGATTCAGAATCCACTCTCTTCTTTTTATAATTAAAAAAAAATGTTAAAATAGTATAAAATAGAAATGTAATCAAAATAGAACTAAACAATAAAATTGGTTAATAAAGGTAATCTTTGTAAACTATTTTATCAGCAGGAGTGCTTTTAAATTTTGGAAAGATTCCTTACCGATAAGATAGTAGATTAATTTAAGAGAAAGATTAGATAAATCATTTGAATTAAAAAGCTAAAACCAAAAATTTGATTAAAGTGAACAATAGGAGAATTAAATATAAATATAGTGGCTTGATAGTTGGGGGGGTCTTCTTGTGCTATTCATTTTTCATTTAGCAAGATCAAGCAGAGAAAATCAAAATTAGTAGTTAAATAAGTTTTTCCATTGCATAAAAAATACAAAAGTTATGAGCCGGAAGCAGCAACATGTGTTGCTAAAAGAACTCAAGGAGTGCCCATCTGGGCTTCATGCCTCAGTCCCTGGCAACATCAGTCTCCTGCTATCAATGCCTCATCCATAGTATAAGACTACCTCATACTCCTATTGTCACTTGAAAAACAATAAAGACAAAGAAAATCATTGTTGATGATTGAATGGCAAGCTATGAAGAATGACAAGTAGCAAAAAGAACCACAAACTGGGGAAAGATACCTGCTGTGTTAAAAAAATGACTCATCTTGTTGTTAAAGAACACCTAGATAAATTTGAACATTCTAAAGTTATTACTAAAAGTCTAGACATTAATAACAGGAAGGACTATTAATATTATAAATGTTTAATAATTATTGTATGGATATTTATTGTATTAAATATATATATATATGGGTATGTGTTACAATAAAGTGTTATATTGATTATATTGATTATTTCTAGATATTTGTTATTAATGCACTGGGTCCCCTGTCCAAGATGTTGAAGCTTGTCTGGGTAAATCTTTATATGCTGCATTTGATTGCCTTTGATCCAGGCATGCCGGCTATATAATGTTTATATGGCTGGATGGCACCTGAGATTCATCTCAAAACAAATACATTGCTTGGGAGGATTGGTGATGTTCTAGCAGTAACGGAGGGGTGCTATGATCGGGACTGGGACTGCATTCATGTAGCCTCGATCTGGTGATAGGTATTATTGATAATTAATCTATCAATGATATTCTGCCCCTCTGCTTGAATGTGTGATCACTGGGTCAAAGGTGTTGTGAACTTCTAAATAAATATAATGTCTTAAAGAAATAAAAACCTAAATAGTTTAAGTAAATAATAAATGAGTAATAATTGTTTGATAGTGAAATAATAAATATGAAAATATGAAATAAATAATGTTTTCCAAACAAATAAGGTATAAATGTTGAAACATTAACCACACAATACATGTAGAAGTATGTAGTCAGTTAACAAATATAACAAATATACTACTCAAGTACTAAATCCTCATGATCATTATAAATTGTCCCCAATATGGGACCAATATGCCATAAATAGCCCAGCATAGTTAAATAATATTGTTTGAAACTATAAATGCCTAAGATGCATAAGAATAAAAAATGGAAGTTGTTGAGCAGTATAAAGGAAGAGATGACTAAAGTAAACATAATAAATAAATAAACAAAGATATGATAAAGTCTAATAAGAGTAAATGTAAATAAAAAGGAGGGAGCAGACAAATGCGGGCAGAGAAAGAAATTTTGTTGTGTGGTAGGGTTTTGATAAAGTCAGGTAGGAAAGTAGGGAGGACTGTGGGTTTCAAAGTTAGATACACACTTTGTTTCAAATCCAAATAATTAAAAAAGTAAATAGTTAAAGCAAAAATGGAGTTAGAGTAATTGTAAAGGAAAGAGCAGGAAGTTGAAAGTAGAATAAAACAGAACAAGATAGGAAATAAAAGATAGGAAATAATGAACTTATTAAATAAAATAATGGAATAAATAGAACAAAATAAGTAAGAGTCAAAATGTGAGATTAGGTGAAGAAATAGGAAGTATTAAAATACAAATTAAGGACATAGTCAAGAGGGTGGAACAGATAAAGTTTAAAAATGTGGAAAAAGAAGGCAGAGGGGGTGTTTTGTCTAGTCATGAATGCAGAGATATGAATGTAAGCATGTTGAGTCAAAGCAACTTGATTATGGAGAATCAATTTTTAAAGATTCATATATTTGAGGGCCATGAAAGAATCCTCTATGGAACATTTGGAAAGTTTGGAGCTATATTTTGCGATAAACAGGATGAGTGAAGAAGCTAATTGCAAAGTGCAGCCCAGATTTGTGGGAATTGTTTGTAAAACCAACTACATTTTATGAATACAAAAATGCACTGCAGAATAGTTATTGGGGTGAGGAATACCAAGAAAACTAAAGCACCAGGTGGTGTAAATCATGGTATCCTGGTGAGCCATTTACCCCATGTTTTTGTTGCCAAGTAACTAAGTTAAGAGCCCAATGGCAAGCCCTTTATCTGAACAACAGATTATACGGATTGTATGACATATCTTTCACTGAATGTAGAGAAAATGCTATTTTGCCTAGAGTGGAAGACAGCCTAACATGTGTTAGAGTTATTAACTGAGAAAGGGATTCAAATACGAATACTATAAATTTTTCCTCCTGTCAAAATACTTGTGAAGGGAATACAAGATGTAGATTGTTGTATAGTCCAAAACAAATGGAAGTAGATGAATGTACTAGTAGCAACCCAGAGGCCATCTGGAATATCAGGCCAGGCCTAGGAGTAGGTCACAACTTTCTGGTATGAGTGGATACATAATTCAAAAGGAACTACATAATAAAAATTAAGTGAGCTGGACAATTTGGATGGACCTTCCAAGTGATGATGAAAAAAAACATCTTCAGACTATGAGATAAACTGTAATGGATATAAAATTTAAATGGAAAAAAATACTGTCCTCAGACTATGAGATTGGAAATCAAGCAAACAGTAATGGAAGTAAAATAAATAGAAAAAAAGAGAATTAATAAAATAACTAGCTCATACTTGCTAAAAAGGCAGTGTTTCATGGGTATAAGAATAAATAAGCAGCAATCATATACAAAGAAGGGTTGTATGAAAGTAAGTTGAGCATATTGAGGTGTGTATATGCATGAAAGGTTAATGAAAGGTTTTTTGGATTCAATAAGTGTTGGTGTAAGCTATTTTATTATGAAAATCAATAACCCATAAAGTGGATCAGGGGTATCCAATTATTTTCAAAGATGAAGACCCAGTAGTGAAAGTCCTGGGCCCATCTAATGCACTGGTAGAAAAATTCCTAGCCCATTATCTAAATTAGCATGCTGGAAGAATAATTCCCAGCCTATGCTGCAAATTAGTTGTGCTGGAAGAAAATTCCCAACATATCAGTATTAAGAAACATTTACTTTTAGCATAACTCGAATGATCAGTAGATGTGTTTTGCCATTTGCAGCATCCAGTTATTTACAAGGATGAGGACTTAGTAGAGAATGTTTTGGGACCATCCCATGTGCTAGTAGAGAAATTTCCTGATTAATATTAAGAAAAAAATTTAATGCAAGTTGAATGATCAGTAGACATGTCGTGCCATTTGCAGCATCCCAATTCCATATCTATAGAGATGAGATTCACCACTGTGTGATCCCCACAATAGGAATTAAAGTAGGTTTATTCAGTATAGAATCTATCATTAGAAAGTTAGTCTAAGAAATGTCATACTCTGTAACTTTTTTGATTAAAAAAAATAAATGCAAAATATCAGTATTAAAAGGGGTGAAATTGACACCATTTTACTTCTCAAACTGAGTGGAGTGTAATGTAATGCTCGCAAATATATATGATGTAAAACACACACACACACATATATATATATTCTAACCCAATCAAATAAAGACGACTTCATCTCTACGAAATCAATTCGTAAAGCCCATTCTATTAAAGAGAATTCGGAAATAAATAAACGCTTCCGTCTATGATTCGGGTAGCTTCGTATATAACGGGTAGCAAACCCTATCTTTTTTATCTAATATATAGCTCGACGTTAGGTTAGTTATAATAATTCAGCTACAGCGATATGCAGTTCAGACAGAGATAGAATTAAAAAAAATTATCATTAATAAAATAAATTTAAAAAGAAAATTTAGAATAATTAACATTCTTTCTCTATCCAAAAACACCTTCTCTGAGCTGTAAGTACTTGCACTGTTCGACAATGATGATGATGATTTCATGTCATTGTTAATATTACTGACTAAAATAAAACATTCATTAATTTGCCAATATGCTCTCAATGTTTTATTATTATACAATTAGAAGTTTCAATCTCTTAAGCCATGCCACGCTTGTATGTTGATCATAATTGATCAATTCTTAATGTAAGAGCACTTATAATAATGACACTAATCTCAGGGTTCTCTGTTATTTTTAAAGAAAAATGCTCGGCAGTATTGTGTTGTGCTATGACTGACATTCTGGTCGGCTATAGGAAACATTTCCTTTTTAAATTCCAGGTGTCTTCATCCCTATCAACTATTATAATATTTAACGAGATGATAACCATATTCAATAACAACGCATAATTTTGAATAATACAGCCCTTTTAAATCCAGAATCTCAGTGGAATGATGAAAAGACAAGGGTGCTTTGTGTCCTTCCATCATCCATGACAACACAATAATTTAACTAAGATTTATTACTTAGACACTTCACTTAAATGTGTATGGACCAATGTGCAACCAAAACCTACTAGTTTGGGAATAAAATGATTTTACACACACATAAAATAAAATGTCTTGGTCTGAAGTTTTCAATTCCATAAATAATTCTTATTAAATTAAAAATATAATGAAATATTCTGATCTGCTTACAATTGTCTATCTGGTGTATTGAATTTAAGATTTCATAAATTATTTTGGACTCAAGAAAGTATTGCAAGTATTATGCCAATATACTTTTATTTAGCACACAAGAAAAATGACTCAAAACAACTTGTAACAAGACTATAATTTATTATTAAATTTTAACAAGATTATAATTTATTATTACAGTTTAACAAAACTATCCTTTATGATTAACATAATAAACAAACATATACAATTTATTCGATCCCATATGGATAAAACAAAATATAACTAACATTAATTCGTCTATACTTTTAGACTTGGATTCGAACTACTTCTTCATCTTCTTTTTACATTTATGCAAATTGAATATAAAAAATAAATAAATATTATTATCGATACATCGACTCATCCGTTTAGTGTATCTTATATGAATGGCTGCTTAACTTTATTAACTAACTATTTGTTTTAAAATAAAAATAATCTGATTCTAGACAAAGCGTACAAACGATTTTTTTTATTATCATCTTTAATCAAATGATAGTTTTTTATTTAGATAACTTATTATAATTTATGGGTTATTGATCAGAAGTTACACTTATTATTTTAATGTTTACCTTAATAACAACTGAAGTTGTTATACACACTGCTTTTCTCAGTATAAGTTATATTGTGAGTGCTACTTAATCATTAACCCGAATTAAACCTAGTATTTGAACCCTCCATTGGCAAGTAAAAATTTTTAAATCACACAATTTTAAACTTACTCTCTCCATTGACTTACGTGTGGATTACCAGCACTATTCCGCCGCACAATCCAGACATTGATCATATATACTAGCACGCTATTTTTACTAAATGGATCTTGAGGAATTAACCTCCAATATACCCGTTATCTTGCCATAACTTTCTAAACAAAACACAATATTCAACACCTTCGTGGTGGAATTATCTCTATTTTCTCATGAGGAATATGGAATAAACTGAAGGTCTGTAGAGTTAACTACTACATTAAAATAGTTTGGTGGGTCCTGCCTCTTACTGGGCTATAGGAGCACCAAATATAATCTCTCCTGGGTTTTAACGAATAAATACATAAATACGATATAAATTACTGTCGTCCTAACTCTGAGAAGCGATCGCTGGGTTATAAACATACCCGAATACTAGATTTATCTATTCCCCTCATGGAAAATAAAGCTTTTGAGGAGTCTTTTCCATCCAAAATAAAGATACATTACAATTATTACTAATGCGAATATTAATCATATACTGATGCTATATTGGGGCAAGACAAGCAAATCACTAATTACCTAAATTTCGTTCGGGTATATTTAGTCAGTCTAAATCAATGGATAACAAATATAACATAATATTTCACTTTGAAAAACATTCAACAATATTGGTAGTCTAGTATCTTGACTAAATTAAGTGAATGCGTAATAAAGAATAATTGGGAATAAGTTCAAATTAACATAGTATAAATTTGTTTCAAACTTTAAATAAGTAATATCCTGTATAGCCTTCTTTTTAATTACTTCTGATAATTTTAACTAGATATTTTACCTATTAAGTATCTGAATTTTTCTTCTTTACGCATCTAACTATAAATTTATACCCATAGTGATATCATAAGTAATAAAAATTTTTTTTTATGTTGAATATAAATTTAACCTAGAATAATTACATAAAACTCCTTTATGATTCAAGGTCATTTAAATATTACTTGATTATACAGCCTTTACTGTTGATATAAAAAAAATACAATAATTTTACAAATTAGTAAAAAATATTACTTAACAAGTGTTATTTCTCCTAAAAAATCCGTTGGGCTTTATCTAGATAAGAACTGTCCATGTGTTCACACAAAATTTAAAATAAAAACACATTTATTTTTATTTATATAAAAGTGCCTCCATCTGGTGCAATTAATAAATTAGGCAAAGAAAACATAGCAGCATTGGATATTAACTCTTCCTTGAATTAACTGATATAATTTTGGGTAGAAAACAATACATATTTTAACATGCGAATATTTGCGATTGCGATCATATATATAATTCTTTTCTTTTTACTATTGGCGTCGTATCATTTTTAGCTAGCTGGCTTATGAATAAAATACTCGAATTTTCCAAAATACTATTATTATACGACTGCTCTTACGTGGATATAAAGTTTTAACGATAGTTGATGTATAATATAACATATTATATTATAGTTATAATTAAGTCCTAATGTTTGTAGTTTTTATTCCTACTCTAGGAATTGTAATTTGTCTTTAATAAGGAATTCTCCGTAAAATGCACACATACAAATTTCTGATTTTGCCTTAGAAATTTTATTTTCTTTTAAAAAATATACAGGTGCATAAGTAAATTCCTTGATCTTAATATTATTTTTAGATAATTTTCAGTGATAAAAAATTTTACGTGGGAGCTTACTTTTTCAAAGAGAAATTTCTTTTAGAAAGAGAAATTTTCTGTTAACTTCCTTTGGTTTTATAATATTTCTTTTAATTATAATTTTTCTTTTATCAGAAAAGATTATTAAATAAGGTAAAGTTAACAAATAATTGTTTTTTCCTGGAAATTACTTATATTGTTAATTTAAATATAATGGTGTGATTACTGTAGTTAATGGTCATTTTGAATTTAGATGATAGTATATTTTTGGTATAAAAAGCTTTAAATAGGTAGTAAAAAAGAATATCTTATCAAAAGGATTAGACAATATATTATTAAAAATTTACGGACTTATATTTATTTTGCAATAAAAAATAATAAAAAATTTGTTCGAATTTCAGTACTGTTCCTCCTTGTAAAACTATAGTCAGACTAAACTTTTTCAAATTTTGTCTTCTTTTAGATCTTAAAAATAATCATTTAATTATAACAAAAAAAAGAAAGGAAAAAAAACTTATTACAGTTATATTTTTCCGTATAATTTAAATGGATTACAAGTAATTTGCAAAATGAAAATAATAAATATCTTTAACTACAATTTATTAGTGGTGTATATTTCTGTATACATTATTATCTAAAATAATTTAAAAATTACCAGAAGTTATTTGTTATGATAAGATACTGTCTACTTCCTCTACCATAAAATCAGTTACTGTTTATGGTAGGTGCTTTTATACTATATTAAATTGCTCTTATTGTTCATATTTTAATTAAATTATTCATGCTCTTCTTCAAAATGACCTTGGATTACCAAATTTTTTAGTTATTTGCTTAAAACACGTTAAAGTGAGTAACTAGCATACTTTATTAATCACTTAATATTATTATTTTATCTTTTTATTTTCTAAAAAAGGATAGCATTGTTTTTCTGTGGAAACAATGCCAAATAAACCAAGTGTCAATAACACTAGGTTACAATATATATATGCATTACATATACTTTGATAATTTAAGAAAATAAAATAAAAAAGAAAAGTAGCTTAAGAAATACATTTTAAGAATTAATTGAAATATTGTATCAGATCTTTTAAGTAGATTCGTTTTATGAATAATAGGGGGGGATTCCAATTTAGATAAAGATTCAGAGCCCACTCTTTTTATAATTAAAAAGAAAGTAAATATTAAAATACTATAAAATAGAAACAAAATCAAAATAGAACTAAACAATAAAATTGATTAATAAAGGTAATCTTTGTAAATTATTTTATCAGCAGAAAAGATTCCTGACCGATAAGGTAGTAGATTAATTTAAGTGAAATATTAGATAAATTATTTGAATTAAAAAACTAAAGCCAAAAATTTGATTAAAGTGAACATTAGAAAAATCAGATTTAAAAGTGGCTTGATAGTGGGGGGGAGGGGTGTCTTCTTGTACTATTCATTTTTTATTCAGCTAGATCAAGAAAAGAAAATCAAAATTAGCAGTTATATAAATTTTTCCATTGCATAATAAAATTTGAAAGTTACGTGCTGGAAAGCAGCAACATGCATTGTTAAAAGAACCCAGGAGTGTCCATCTGGGCTTTGTACCCCCAGTTCCTGGCAACATCAGTCTCTCTCCTATCAATGCCTTATCCATAGTATAAGACTCAGTCACATACTCTCTCCTATAGTCACTTGTAAAATAAGGAAGAAGAAAATCATCGCTGACAACCAAATGGTCAGCTATGAAGAATGACAGAAGCAACAGAAATGGCTAAGACCATGAACCATAGAAAGAAAACTATGCTAACTATCAAAAAGATGATATCATCTTGTTAAAGAAAGCCTATGTAAATATGAACATTCTAAAGTTATTACTAATAGTCTTGGCATTACTAAGAGAAAGGGCTATTAATATTATAAATGATGTTTAATAATTATTCTATGGTTATTTATTGTATTGAATTTATATATATTGATGTTGGAATAAAAAAATGTTAGTAAATATTACTTTGTCTATTTGCTCTCTCCCTTACTTGCATATTTGTTATTAATGCACAGGGTCCCCTGTCTGAGATGTTGGAACTAGTCTGAATAAATCATCAAGTGCTGTGTTCATTTGCCTTTAATCTGTCATTCCGGTTATATAAAAGTTTACATGGCCAGATGGTGCCTGAGATTCGTCTCAAAACAAATAAATTGCTTTAGAGGATTGGTGTTGTCCCATCAGCTAGGGAGGGGTACTTTGATCAGGAAAAATGATCAGGTCTTTGCATTTGTGTAGCCTCGATCTTGTCATTCCATTGCCAGTTAATTTATCAATGATGTTCTACCCCTCTGCTTGAACGGATGATCACTGGGTCAAAGGTGTTGTAAACTTCTAAATAAATATAAAACAATGTCTCAAAGAAATACAAAAATATGAAATAAATAATGTTTTTCAAACAAATAATGTATAAATGTTGAAACATTAACCGTACAATACATATAGGAATACGTAGTCAGTTAACGAATATAACGAGCATATTACTCTAGTACTAAATACCCCGTAATTGTTTACAAAATATATATTGAAATCATATAAATACATTTTTTACCGAAAGAATACTGGAAATTGTATCTTCTGAAACTAATTAATTACTATATATAAATGAATATTATGTACAATTATTCAAATTGGAAATGCATGATTCTGATCAATAGAATAAAAATAATAATAAAACTCTTGAGGGGAAAATACATATTTAAATATATTGTAAAGTCTAAATGGCATGCCAGGGACAAATTCCATAAACTTAATTATTATTTGTAATTAGTTGCCTAAAACATTTCTAATTCTGGCTATGGAAAATGTTTATTCTGTTTGTTTATTTTACTAACAGTAGCTGAGCATGCTTTCGCTTCTAGCCAAATTCATAGCACTCATAATGTGGCAGATATGCTGTGGTATTTATAGGCAAACTGCTAATCATTTAAATTAGTTATTTAAATATTCCATTTGTTTGAGAGTTGAATGAAATTTTCTTTTTTGCTAATAATATGGCTGCTATTTGCGATAAACAATTCTTCCTTTATTTTTCATTTTCTATCATTTTGCTCCTTGTAAACAATTTTGGCATATATGGGATCAAAAGATGTGACTAAATTTTTGCTCATGTTCTCATAAAACAGATTTATATTTGGCTTGTTTTTGGCTTGCTTATACAAGTATTTGTGTTGGGAAACTCTAGTGGTAATATTTATCCTAGATTTACCGTAATATAAAGATTTGCAATTTGTGTTGCTGCACTCAATTTTATATATGATCTGAAGAGGTTGATCAGAGGGTATTTTATCTTTGATATTATTTAGCAGGTTGGAGAAGAGGGTTCTAAGATTTATATATGGCAGTTTATGTGAGAGTTTTGGAATATATGATATACTTAGCCATGGTTTGCTATTTATCTGAGATTGTATTGGTTGTTTTGTTAATTTTTTGAAAAGTATTTCTATTGTAGCCTATTTAGCATAAGTTGTTTATATAGGTCTTGATAGTTGCTTTTCGATCAAATGATTATTATTTGTAATTAATTCAACTTTGTTACATATTTTTGTGTTTTGATCTTTGGATATATTTTATGTATCATGTGAGAAATATATTTAAATTAAAATCCTAAAAGTTGATTATTCAATAGTATAACTGATTATAACAATTAAACTTTTTTTGTGATATTGCTGTTTGATAATTCATATATTTCATTTAAATAATGTCTAAAAATAGAAGCCATAGTTAACAGCTACATATTGTAGTATATTATTTTATTCTACTACTGCAAGCAAAGCCATGAATATATCTAGTATATACATATACAATAAAAATTCAAATTCAGTGATTATAACCAAAAAAAAAAAAAAATTGTTCCACATCTAATCTATAAGTAGATACTTTGCCTAATTTTTGCAATTGTTCATTTTGTTCTTTAGAAAAATTATTTTCATTATTAATGTTGATTAAAAAACAAAATGAGATCATATCTGTGATTCAGACTTCAAAAATATTCTGTGTAACTTTAAACAATAAAAGTATGGTAAAAACAAAACAGATTCAAATGTCTTATTTAAGTAAGCAATATTTAAATCTAAACTGTAACATTTTTTTTTTATAATAATAATGTACTATAGAATCCCTCCCCCTATAGTACATTATTATAATATGAAAAAAAAGTTAAATACACTTGGGTCTCGTTTTACACGATAGATAGGTTCCTCAGAAAACATGCGCAAATGAAATCGTGCAAAAATAGACGTAACTTACCTTGAAAAAGGGGGGGTGAGGACTGTGATTTTTCAAAAATCGCGTAAAAGCAAAGCACCAATGTAAAATTACTTTAAAATTTGCGCAAAAAAAAATAAGGAAATAAAATATGACTAATAAAAAATTTCAAATTTGAAAAAAATTGATACAAGACAAATTTTTTTTTAACTATAATATTTAATTTTATTTAAAATAATATATTTTTATGCATAATTTACAGTACAGTAATTGACATTTTTTTATACACATTTTAATTATTACCGCTACTTGCAGTTAAACAGGTTCGTTTGGAAACTTTAAAAAGCAGATTCTTCTCAAGAGGAAATACAATTAGCTCCAACTTCACTCTCATGTTGTGTTAGTGGTTTTATGTGACAACGTAATTAGTAATTAATCTTTGAGTCGATGATTTTATTAATTGTTTATGAAGCTCGCGATATCCAGACATACAACCATTTAGCTCTCATTGGAATTTAAGAGCACGTTTGTGATTAGTGTCGTTAATAAGAAAATAATTTGCCAACTGATTAGAAAGTTGAAGACCTTCTCGAATCATTTTTGCAGTGAAAGGAACAGGTTCCACTTCTGTTTCATTATCTTTTTCTACACTGCTGGGAAAAATTTAATTAAAACTAACAGCTAAAAATTAAATTCTTATTTTTGTCTTTAATTTTTTAATTTTCAATTCAAATCAAATTTCGTTTTACATCACATTAATTTCAGGTCGCCTTAAGTAGTTTTTAAATTGTTAATTACAATTAAAAATCAGATTTTAATTTTTAATTGTCAAATTTAATTGTGACCACTGCTATTACTCACCTTTTAAAAATAAACTTGCGGACACTAAATGATTAATAATTGATTACGTTCTTTTTTTAAAAAGCAAAAACAGAATGTGATTTAAGATGCAAAATTAACACGCACAATGTTTGAACAAATTTACATTATAATCTTGTAAAATTTAAGTGAGTATACATAAAATGTGGAAATCATGATTTTAATTTCATTATTGCATAAAATCTTACTATTATATAGCACTGAAAATATTGAAATTACTAAGATGAAAGTCGAATTTCAATAATGTGCTATTACTTTCAATATGACGTAAGTGCACAAAATTTATTATTTAAAGTAATAGCACATTATCGGAGTTCGACTTCCTGTGAAACATGAATCGCGTAACTTCAAAATCGTGTTAAATAAGTCCGCGTAAAAAGAGACCCAGGTGTATTTCTCTTTAGTATACTATTTTTTTATATATAAAAATTAAATAGTAATGCAAAAAATGTTTGTGAACTTATAGATGAGATGCTGTGTGATGAATTCTGAGAGTAATCATAAAATAAAAACGTAAATACAAATCAATCATTGCAAAGAAAGCACGGACTCAACATGAATCTATGGTTACATGGCTCATATTGTTTCTATGATAAAAATGCACCTGATGAATCATTGAACTAATTTTCTGAATTTTTATTTTACTGCATTTGGTTTTAACTTTCATTGAACTTTTAATTGTTATATAAAAATCTACTAGCCATAATAATGAATTTTCTCAAATCATTTTTTTCCTCCACATTAAATTCAAGGAACAAAAATCATCCAAATCATTAATTTATATTCTAATTATAGTAAGTGATTGCTTGAAGTGATTGACAATCACAAAGATAATACAAACTATACCTAAATCAATCCCAAATGGATTTAGCATTCAAAATGTAGGGGAAAATCATCCAAATCATTAATTTATATTCTCATTATGGTTAGTGATTGCTTGAAGTGATTGACAATCACAAAGATAATGCAAACTATACCTAAATCAATCAAAAATGGATTTAGTGTTCAAATGGAGGGGGGAGGGGGTATTTAAATGAAATATTAACATTTCCACTGAAGCATTTATTTTGAAGCAATTGTTTGTTCATTTAAAATATAATAATAGTATTCCTTACTTCTTTTAAGACATGATTTTATACAATATGTTTCATCTTTTGTGTCTGATAAATTCTACTTATCTACTTAATGTTTCCAATTATTAAAGGAGAAACGGTTGCTGGTTCAGCATGAAATATGTATAGTGGTGATCATTTATCTTTTTCACATGTGTGTGGTCATGTGTATCAGTGGTATGAGATAGAGTGGATAGCTTAAAGGAGCTTCAAAGTTTGTGTTCAAATCTCCTATAATTAAAGGAGAAACAGTCATTATCATATTTTTTCCTAGAAAATAATGCCAAACTTCTAATTTCATCTTATTGTTTTATTGGAAAATACTATATTAGTTCATCTAGAATGCTCTAATTTGAGACTTAGGTTATAAAAAAAAATTACCATTAATTTTTTATGCCATCCATTATGTCGCTACACAAGATGGCAATTCTTCAGCCTGTTTCTCAAAACATTAACCTGAAAACAGATATGGGCTTATTTTTTTAAAATGATAAGTAGATAAGTCTTTTTTCTTCACTATTAAAATTGTAACTATAATTATGCACTCTTTTGCATATATTAGTGAAGCTGTAGTTATTTAATATTTAAGATTTTATAAGCTTAGCGCTTTCGGGATGTAACTTTGGATCCCATACTCATAGCTTTAAAAATGATAACCCCATTGTAAGTTGTTATTCATTTATGCAAATGTGTTTGAATATTTAACTAGTCCATTGTTTGGAGAGAACAAAGCAAGCTTCTCTTCTGTTAATGACATTGAGGTCATTTGCAGTGCAATAAGCCTCTTTAATCTTTCTTTTGGCATCGTTCTTCTGTAAGCAAACAATTTGGGCAGTAGTGGGTTCAAATGAATGAACTGTGGTTGTTTGATGCTCCCAGAATATCGATGTTCCTTTGCTTTTGTTTTTGCTCAGTTGTATATATTTTTTATGCTGGTAAACTCTTGTTGATGTTAGCATAAATCTCACCATAGTAGGTAGCATTACAATCTCTTTGTGGGCATGTCATTTTATAAACACATGAGGGGTTTGATCCTGAAAGTTCTAAGCTTATAAAATTTTAAATATTAAATAACTACAGCTTTACTAATATATGCGAAAGAGTGCATAATTATAATTAAAAATGATAAAAAAAGGCTCATTGTTTTTATCTATCCATCTATCAATCTGATGATCATTGATTTTATTATTTATTCATCTATCCACCTATTTATTTGTCTGTCTATTTTTATCATCTGTTTGGATTGTATGCAAACTTATACTTTAATTTATGAAAATGGGTATATCCATATTTCAAACAGCCATTATATATCTAGAAACAGCAGATCAAGCACTTAAAAGGTCGTATTTTTAAAAGTTCAATACAAATATAATTCTATATATTCATGTTTCTAACATTAAGAAACAGAACTAAATTTTTACTAAATAAAAATTTACCTAATTAAATAAATTTTGTAAAATATATAACAAAATATTTTTGCTAATATCTTATTATTACAATAAAACATGTCCAGCAATTTAATGAACTACAGTATATTGAAATAAGAAATGCGGTGTGATTTATTTCTTTTATTCACTTTAAAAAACATTTATTAATGTCATTTCTTATTTTATAAATATGAATTAATTTTTTATTGTTTTTGTTTTTTAAATATAAAATTAATTTGAAATGCCAATCAGTGTGGCTTGAGAACTCCCTTTGAAAAATACCATATGTTTTGCTGGTTATCGCTACAAATTATTTGAGACATGTGGTTTATTTGTGATGTTTTAATTTAATAATGTTTAATAAAAATGTTCACTAAAAATATAATTTTATTGTCTTTTTGCAGTTAGATATGATAAGATTTATATGAAACAATGTGCATTTTTATTTTTACACATATATATGCTTAAAATAATATTTATGGATAAATTGTATATAATTACAAGAAAATCAAGTCATATATCATGTGAGTTAATTTAATAAGTTTGTATTATAAATGTTATATAATGAGCATGCTAATAGCTCTTAACAAGCTTTTCTGACTATCCCAATCTTCATTATATAACATTTATAGTATAAGTTTATTAAATTAAATTACATGATATATGACTTGATTTCTTTGCAATTATTGTTTTGGTCTTGAGGCTTTGGTGATTTTATATTGCTAAAGCTAATAATATATGGTGTATCTGAACTTAGTTCAGTACCATATGGTTATTTAAGTAGATAGCTGGATTTGAAGACATATGGATGTCTGAAAATTTCAGTTTTTCTACTTAATAGATATCCATTAGATAAATGCTGGGGCTTGACCTGGTATTTTAAATCTAATATCTGAATGTCCTAGTGTCTCACTGACAATAGCCAGAGCTAGAAACTGGTCTAAAGATTGGGATATTCAAAAAAGCTTGTTAAGAGCTATTAACATGCTCATTATATAACATTTAGAGTACACGCTTATTAAATTAAGTCACGTGATATATGATTTGATTTTCTTGCAATTATTGTTTTGCTCTTGAGGCTTTGTCAATTTTATATTGCCAAAGCTATTAATATATGGGTATCTGAACTTAGTTCAGTCCTATATGGCTATTTAAGTTAGATAGCTGGATTTGAAGACATGGATGTTTGAACATTTCAGATTTTCTATTTAATAGGTATCTATTAGATAAATGCTGGGGCCTGACTTGATATTTTAAATCTAATACCTGAATGTCCTACCATTTCACTGATGACTGCCAGAGCTAGAAACTGGTCTGAGGATTGAGATATTCAGAAAAGTTTGTTAAGAGCTATTAGCATGGTCATCGTATAACATATAAAATTGTATAAAAAAATATATTGGATGAAATTAATTAAATTCTGTTTTGGTATTTTATATTATTATAAATTGTATATATATTAAAGGGTGCCTTCTTTATGTAGCATTTAAAAATTAATTTTATGTTTTTAATACACATAAGTAAAACAATTTAATATTATAATATATCCTGTAAGAAATTGTTAATATTTTACATCTATAAATAATGAAAACATTCTTTGTATATTATAATTTGTGCATAATACTGCAAAAGTTATCCATATTGTAACAGTTAACTCAGGCATAAGTCACTCAGGTATCTCTTGTTTAACTTTTCAATCTTTTGATTACTCCTTTATTTAATTCTTGCCTTTGAGGTATTTTATTGCAATGTTTGGCGGTTCATATATTAGGACTGGCTATTTTGTGTAAAGGATTAATTCATTACTTCAGAGATTGCTATCTTGGTTATTTCCTCGCAGTTTATTGATTTCATTTTTCATTATCTTGGCTTCATATATTGTTTCTGCACTTTTTTTATCCCTTGTTTGTTCTTTTATACATTCTTCCATGTTTCTTGAAATTGTTAACTTTAAATGTATGCTTTTTATTTCTTTGCTATTCTTAATAAAAACGGGGCTTCCTCCTCTGTCTTGGATTATATGCTCATTTATAATTGTTCTTAATAGAAATGCTCATTTATAATTGTTCTTAATAGAAAGTTATAGTTAAATTATTAATTATGATTGTACCATTTAAATAAGTTAATAATTAACTATTTATATACTTTAATGCTAGATATATATATATACACACAATTATGTAATCTGTTGTTTATATTGCTTACTTTTAATTAGATTATAATTTTATATTTCTTTTTATATTAAATTATTTTAAAATGGTCTGTACTCATATTGTGTATAATTTTTATTTTAACTCCTAATATAAAATTTTCTAATTCTATTTGAGTCACAGCCTTAAATCTTTGAATTTACACTTTTATCTTAAAACTTAATGCATGATTTCCTGCATATTTTATATTTATAACATAATTATTACTATTTATATTTATAATTTTAATTATTTCAATTTTAAACATTTCTTTACTTAATTTTTTTTTTTCTAAAACGCATTTATAATTCAAAACTTAATTTCTTTATGTGATAGTAAAAATTTAAAAAAAAAACTACTTTTTCTTCTTAATGTTTTTGAAGTTTCTTTGATCTGGTAATATATTTTATTTAATCTTTATCTCAAAAATAGTTTCAAAGACATCACTTTTGAACCACAGGGATTTGATTTAGATGAGCAGCAAATTACTTTGAAATGGTGATATATAATTTTTTGTTTTCTTCATGTACTTTCATTCCTCTGAACTTTTTTATACAATAGTCTATTTATCACAACTATTTTTTATTGTGATTTTGGCTCACAATCTTCATACTTGATTTAGTTTACAATTTCTAGACTTACTTTTAGGTTCCATTTTATAACAAGCAAAATTTCTAAGATTGATAAGAATTTCACAAAGTTTTGGCTTACAGAAGAGGATAGACGCAGAAAAATTGATTCACAATGCATTCTTCTGATGGATAATCATTTTAGATGAATTATAACTATCAAACTTTGAGTATCTTTACTTTCTGATACCATCTTCATAATGGCTCACTACACAAAAATAATAGTTTCCATATGAGCTAAAAGTTATTTTTAACAAAAGAGCAAATAAAATTATAAATTTTAACTTTTCAATTTTTTTCTTCAGTTTTCAAACCATTATATCTAGTTTTTATTAATACTTTATTTAATTAAACATACAAGAAAACATTTAATTGGACTCTGAGGCTAACTATAGTCATTCATTCTTGTATTTGTCTGAAAGTTTATGATGATGAGTTTTTACTTGTAATTATATAAAGTAATATTTATTAAGGTTATAACCTTAAGACTATGCACCTGAAAAAATGAGAGTAGGGACCTCTGCAAATCTTTAATACAAGATTTATTTAAAAGACAAGAGCAGCCACTCTTATCTTAAACCTACTTTCTAAATAAAAATAGGAGAATCTAAAGCATTTTGATTTGAGAGTGTAAGGCTATAAAGTAGGTTAAGATAAGGGTGGCCTCTCTTGTCTTGTAAATAAATCTTGTGTTAAAGGTTTGCAGAGGTCCCTACTGGCATTTTTTCAGGCGCATAGTCTTACGGTTATAGCCTTAATAAATATTACTTTAAGTAAGGAGTATGCGCTTTATAAATATAATTATTGTAATTATATGTTGGATTATTTTCATCTTCTCAAATTAAATGTCTTAAGAAAAATGCAAACTTTTTTCCAAATACATTTAACAATTAGTAATAGTATATAAGTTATTATATTCAAATGATGTAATTCTTTTTCAGGTGTTGCTGGCCTGAATAATGACTACTCTAGCATGGAAATCAAAAGTGGAACTTTTAAATTGGTGAATTCTGAAATAAAGATGAAACTACTCCCATGCTAGTACCAACACTAATCATTTTGAAACATGTTATATATTAACCTATATACTATTACTAAAAGTTGAGTTATTTGAAGTTTAAATTTTCTAAATACATTTAATAATTCTAGATAATGGAGATAGTCCAACATAATTGCAAGTCATTCAATACTGTACTTATTTTAACTAAAATTTTAGTTTCTAAAACTTAAAATAAAGGTTTTGCAATTAGTAAATTCTATTTGAACTTAAATTATTATATATTAAGTAATTAGTCATGACTTTACATTTAGAAGTTAAATAAAACATTGTAAATGTTTTGTCATATCTGCTCAGCATTTCACATATGCCTATTACATATTGTTAATATACATACCATAACCATTAATTTAATGTTAATTTAGATTATATATAAAATATTTATTTATTCTAATTATTAGAAGTTCCTTGATCTCTCTTCTCTTTAAATTGTATAATTAAAGTAATTATCTATTCTAAATAAATTTTTATTTCCTTTTCACTTTTCTTTTTATCTTTAAATATGTGTGACAACTACACACATGTCCAACCATTATGAATTGATCTTTTCCTTATGAAAATATCATATAAAATTGTTAATATTTTATGTTACATTTATGAATAAATAACACATATTTAAGATAATCTCGTATATTTATTTATTTGATTCATATTTTGTTATCCTTCTTGTTCTCATTAAGTTGTGATAGTAGTATTTTATTTTATTTTTAGTGTATGTGGTTTATTTACTGATGTGATAAATTACTAATAATATACATTTTTTTGCATAACTGCAGAAGAATTTTAATGTTTTAGTAACTGTTTTGATTACATAATATAAACATTTTTATTGCAGTTTTTGAAGTGGTTTTATGTGTATATAAAAATTAAAACTTTTAAAATAAAATATAAAAAATCTTTTATTTATAACTTGTGTTAAGTAATTGTATTAATCACTACTACTACTAATAATAAAAAACTTGTTCTTTTTCAAAGGACAGTTTCAAGTTATTGGAACTTGAAATTTATGATTTAAAAAAAAGTAATTTATATATTTAAAAAAATGCTGTACAATATATATATAACTAAAATCAAAAATAATATTTAATGAATAGTTTTTGATGACAAGATAATTGTAAAAGATGTTTGTGGGTTTGTTTGTGTTTAATTAGAGATCAAGAAAGTAAATAATTACTTAAAATAATCTGCTCTGACAAATATATATATATAATTATCATTAAAAATAAAAGCAAATACTGTAATAATAATAATTCCTATTTATACTTTAAAAATAATATATATATAATATTTATTAGGCAGTAAATAGCTAAAAAATAATTATCTTCAATCACAATTGTGGTTTTTATATTGAAGCAGTCGATGTCTAATCACCATCGAGCTTCATGTTTCACCATCTACACTAACCTCCTGTGGGGTGTGCAATTCAGACCTCATCGTAGATATATGCCATTCACCCGCACACTGTATGCATAATGATTAGAGAAATTAGTAAAAATTAATTATGGTTAGTAACGTAAAACAGTAGTGTGCATGATGCATATATATATATATATATGAGTGAAGCAATAACTTTATTAATATTTATTGCTGAAAAATTAAGTGTTCTTTGTATAATTGTAAATCTTTTTATATATGTGTGTATTTAAAGCATTGGAATGTAAAAACAACGTAAAATGGGGAGGGCTCAAAATACCAAAATTATCCTTATTGATAATCAGATTTTCGTTAATTAAAATTATAAATCTTAAAATTCTTTTGTTAGTTTGTTTTCAAAGCTTTAAAAATCTATCAAATGGTATTTCGAGCCTTATCTGTTTTAAAAATATTTTACTAATTAAATGTTTTTTTTAAGAGATTACAGAGATAGCTGTGGGCAACTGAGATTGCATTCTTGGCGGGGAAAAAATGTAACTTTTTAGACCATGAAATAAGAGTCAGTTGAGTTGGGTTGTTTTTCAGTCAGTTTAGTTTCGAAGTGCTTCAGGACCTAAAAAATTGTTTAAGAAATCCACTGAGGTTCGGTGCTATGAGCTGTGAGTAGAAAAGAAATACCTTTCTCTCTTTCTCTCTTGGAGAACTGTCTACCCTAATGCCATCAAGTTTCCATCCATTTGACTGGCCAGTGCAGGATGACTGCATAATTGCCAACCTGATTGCCTGCTGTTCGTAGGTGACCACTTTGTGTAGAGCTGTCTTAATAAGTAATCCTTTTGTAGTATGTAATTCAACCTTTATATTTTCATTCATATATTCATTTATGAGTTTTTATTAATTATTTTCTGAGACTCTCTCTCTGTAGCAATTTTTAACTTACCTCTCACGCTTAATATGTGTTAGATAGCTTTGTGCAGTTCCATTAATATTTAACTTGTTTTGTTTAATATATATCTATAATTGATTTTTTTAAATATGCCAACAACCAAACTGGCGAGTTTTAAAAAGGGGGGAGGGAATAATTGTTTAATTTGGAAAGAAGCGGGAGTGTCATTTAAAATCTATCGATAAAGTTTCGTTTATTTAAAATTGAAATCGCTCGCTAGGTTGGTTTTACATTTACTTCTGTTATTCACGTTTTTTTAAAAAAAAATATTTTATTGTGGGTGCCTCTTTTACTTTGTTAATTGAATCAAAAGATCGTGAACCTTAATGTAAGTATTTCACCCATCCTTATTGTCGCCTGTAAGGCTAATTCTATCAGTTAATACGTATATGAGAATCGAAATTAAATATAAAATTTTGTTAGTTTAATGTCGTAGTTAAAGAGTTATTTTCAGAATGATTCTTTATTTAAGTATACTATTGCTCAGGAATCAAAACATTTCCAAGCTGTCGAATAAAGAAAGTATGTTCAGTTTCCTGTACATGTATAATGCTGCTGGCCGATCTTTCCTTTCTCTTATGGTGCTTCCACACTTTGAATCCGCTATTGCGCTAGTTCTCAAAATTGTTCATAATCGGGGATACTTTCCCTGTGGAACACGAGGTTTATAGGGTTTTGATTATGCTGCAGAAGTTCCATATAGCTGTCTGGGCCTCAAACCAAACCTCTCCATCGGTACCGTATCATCAAAAAGGGCAAACGTATCACCCCTTTGCAGTATAAAATGTCTTAAAAGGATAAAGAATTCAAAGTACCATAAGATTTGTATTTCTCTAGAGCATGCCAGCATTGTTAGTGTTTAATTAATAGATTTATGCCTGTTTGACCTTTTATTAAGTGTTAGAAAAATAATGATTCATTCTTGAAATGCGCTACACGTCAATTAATTATTATGTTTATTTTGCGACTGCTTTCTTTGAAAATATTAATCAATTCCCATAGACGTAAACAAACTTCTATTAATTATTATATAACGTATTCTCGTTAATGTAGTGCGTTGTTTGGTTCTTATTTATAAAAGACGTTCCTTCCAAACAATACCAATAAAAGTACACAAAATGGTTTTCATAAGATAGATAAATGATTATAATTGGATATTTTGCCTGTTTATCAAATAAACCATTTAGCACTAAACATGCCATGACCTTTTTATATTCATTTTTCGGCATCCACAATGTCCATTTAGTAAAATATTATTAATTTGGTATATTAACTCCGCACAAGCTATAACACAATCCATAAAATGATATTCGTTAAACAATTATAGTAAATGCAGTTTTATAAAAACAAATCCCAAGTTTTGTAAATAGACAATGTCACCCCAAGCGTGAAACATTTTGTGACATATATAGTCGTTTTTCAATATTTTATTAAATATATAATTTCATGTAATACCTGGTTTGTTTTGAATTATTTTCTAATGAATATTTAGGATTATTTTCTTTGGCTAATAACTTAGCATTAATGAATAACTATAATAAATGTAATAACTGAGCTACTCTAATCTCGATCATCGTCATCAGTCTGATCTTATGCTCTACCGCTTTGCTTCTGGGCCCGGAATTAAAATAATTTTATTGTAGCATCAGGATTGTTGTTCATTGGCTCTGAGATTCGAAGAATAGGCCAATAAGTTAAAATTCAGGATTGCTCCAGACCTATGTATCTCGAGCATGATCGGATTCGAGGTACTTTGGCTTAGGATTTGAATCGTGTTAAGTGAGCATACTGTTTTGACTGGTACAATATTTAACTTGAAATAAAAATGTGGGGTATTCAAAAATTAATTAAACAATCACTTGTTGTAAAAAGTAGTGATTTAATCAATTAATTAATTACTTTCTGGATACTCCATACTTTTATTCAAGTTAAATATAAAAATCCCATTATGATTAAAGAAAACAATTTTTTTTTAGCTTTTTAGTGCACAGTAAATAAAAGTATTATTTTAAAATATTTTGATACTTTGGCATTATACCTGCTATGATGTATTACTCCAATGATATATTCTAAGTTTGTATCATGTTTAAAATAATACCTCCAAGGGATCTACAGACAAATCTAATTGACAAAATTTCTTCACAAGTTTCATGGCGGTATTATTTTAAAGATAGCACAAAGTTAGAATAATGTACTACACAGAGTAAGTATTATGTCATAGCATGTGTAATATCAAACTTCAAATCTAAAAAAAAAAAAACATTTCCAATACTGGAGAGAGATATTTTTTATGGAAAATATGAAAAAGAATCCTAAAATGTTTTTTAAATGGCAAACTGTAAAGTTTTAGTCCAACATTTTTTTTTTTTTTTACTTAAAAATGGTGAACTGTAAAATAAGGTTTTAGCTTTATCTAAAAATGGGAAAATGTAACTTTATTCTTATATTTGAAATATATATATGTACCATCTCGGTATATCTTAACCACATTGTCTCATATATGTACTATAAAAAAAATTATTTGAATTTTAGATCATTATTTTGTAATATTGTTGATTATTAAAATCATTGAGGGATATTAAATCCAATTGTAATTTATTAGGGAAATACTAAAAGGGGAGTATTAGTTGATACTTTACAATTTGTTTTCATTTTCTCTTTTAAAAAGAAAAACAAGTAGGGATTGATTTTTTTAATTTCTTTTAAAAATAATAAAATATAAAGTATTCATTAAAATGAAGACACATATATGTTTTTCTTTTAATAAAACAGTGATATAGTGTTTATTTATATATTTTAACAACAAAACAGTTTATTCAAAATAACATTACATATTTTTATGTGTGAGTATATATGCATATATTGATTCCAAAATAAATATTGTAAGAATGATGTTCGATACTGAAAATGTATTGTTTGTGATATTTACTTTGAAGATAAGACATTTAAAAGTCATTATTATCATTCTGTTGTTATTGTATAGTCTAAGAATATATAAAGGTACTGACTTGTAGAGATAAACTCAATGCTAACTCAACATTACTAAAAAAATGAATTAGAGCATATCCATAACAATTGTTTGACTATTAGCTATGACGATGGAGCAGATAATATAAATAGCCATGCATCTACTTGAAAATTCGTTATTATGTTTGTTCTGTTTATATATACCCTTATTTTAATAGAAGCTGTATTTTTTTGATAAATGTTTTTCTTAAAATCATGATGCATATATTTTTAAAGATGTTTGATGTGAAACTATGTAATATGGATAACTAAAAGGAAAGTTCAACATCTACTTTTAGGACAACAAATATGTAAATTTAGGCTTTTGAAATAATAAAAGAAAATACATTGACATAGCATTAAAAAATTTTTTTTTTTTGCTAAAGGAAGTTACAATTTTGCTTACCATATTTAGACACATATGTGCAATCATGGGATATGTATAAAATCTATGAAGGATAACTTAATAATTTAGGGAGAATCTGAAGGATATCAATTTACTAAACTGAAAGGATTATTTTATTAAGAAAATGCTAAAGCTTTGATCTTCTATATTAATGCTAGTACATCCTTAAAGCTATCTGTTGGAATCATTTTAAATTATAAATATTGGTAGTCTTTACTAAATCTATATCGGTTTATATCCCCAGTGCCTACAGATTATTTAATGCTCCAATGTATAAAATGATAATTAACTTCAAGTGAAGATTATAATACCAGAAATATTGGATGAACCATCCATGGAGATTAATATTTATTTATAGTGATACTTCATATGTGTATATGTCATTAAAATTTAAACTAAAAGAATACATAGAATAATATATATTATTTAATAATCACTTAAAAAGATTACAGTTCAATGGAATAAACTTCAAACATTTTCTGTCGTGTGACTGCTACTTTATAACCATCAGATATTTTAATGGATTATATTTCAATTTCATGAAAGATCTAAAGTGCAATAGTACCTATGGATAACAAATATTTATCATTGTACAAGTCATTTGATTTCATTTAAAATGTTTGTATGATAACAAATATTTATATATATCATTAATCCAAGGAAAATTACAATAATTATTTAGAACTTATCAATAATAATCAAATGGGCTTTCTTTGATAACTTGTTTAGATTCTTCTTAACATCTTTATGGTGAATTAATCATAACAAGCTAAAGCTTATTGTGTAATTTTATATTTGTTTATTAATAAAGTTTAATTCAAATGTATATTTTCCTTTTGTTTGGCATCACTTATTGGTATAAACAGGCAACACAATTTCAACACATTACATTTTATTTTCATAATATATTCTTGATTCTATTGACCATTATTATCATTTATTGTAAATAAATTGTCATTATTATTTTTATTAAACTGGAAGTTTTGAAATTCATTTATTTTAATAATTTAAGATAATAATCAGAATTTATATTTTAAAGAAACATGGATAAACAAGCTTCAACTAGTTAGCAAAATTAAGCATTATTGTTATTATACTTAACAATTGGTTTATTCAATTAGAGTAAGTCACTGATTGATATGGCATCTATAATTTTAACTTATATCTATTTTTATTGCACATTCATTTTATTTGACTGATACTATTTTAAATCTTTATCTTATAATTTTAGGATATTCACAAGAGCTAGCATTCTTTATTATTTTAGTTCATTTAAATTATATTAATATGAATTAGGGATGTAAATCCAGGGCATATAAATAAAGTTTTTCATTTAACTTGCTTCATTAATTTTATTTAACATTA
Source organism: Epiperipatus broadwayi (assembly GCA_028023455.1). NCBI lineage: Eukaryota > Metazoa > Onychophora > Udeonychophora > Euonychophora > Peripatidae > Epiperipatus > Epiperipatus broadwayi. The sequence continues at coordinate 14,751,709 of JAQFVV010012395.1, read as the reverse complement.
TATATTTTAAATTTTGATTTTATTTTATTAAAGTCTCTTATCTCTTGAGCATTATACATTGTTAATTTTGTTGCCTCATTTTATAAGGCTTATTAAATAGTTTTCTCTTATTTCATTTAATTTTCTTGATGCGATGTTGGTAACTTAATTTGAGTACAAAACGTTTTTATTCCCAGTGCTCCTTTTTATACTGATACAGTATATAAAAACACCTGTATAAAGATTTTTCAAAGTTTTTGCTGTAAGTGTATTTTTAAATATCAAATAGTATTATTTACAATGATGCAAGAGATTTATTATATGGGGGGGGGGGGGGTCACTGCAGCAGACTGTAACATTTAATATCTTTAAAAATGGAAACGGACAGTTTGTTTATTTACTTGCTTCCACATGAATTCGGCCAAATATGAATTGGAATTTGATGTGTGGTTGCTCTTTGTTTTTTATTCCATCATTTGTCCAACCCCAAAATATTTCTGTATTTTGTGTGCTGGTTTCCGGGTTGATGAAGTTATAGTTACGGTTCACTCTAAAGTGGTCTCACCCAGATACTCGCAATTTTTCTGTTGATAGACTTTTCAACAATCAGAGTAAATTGTAGACCCTTCTCCCACATTCTGTTTGATGGCTTGCATGAGATTGATCATTGTCCTGTCAGGAATTTTCACTATAAAGCATTTGTCTGCCTCCTTGCAAATTCCACTAAAGATCCACTACTCCAAAGTATTCTGTCTTTCTGATTCTTCCATGTAGTAAAGAGATTTTCATTAATTTCCACAACTTTATCCAGACCTCCGACTTTGCGTTTTTTTTCAGCTAGCAAGATCCATGTATAAGACTTCGCATAGATAGTTGTTCCAATACACGATGGTTTTGCCTGCCATTTTGAACTAGTCTTTGCACCATTTGATGGACATCAGTTACTGTGACCAGCTGTAGATAAATCTTAGCACAAGGCCAAAGTTGATTTTGGATCTCTCAAACCATGTTCTTTTATGAGTGGCTTCTTTCTTCAGGAAACCTATTGAGTAATGATGCCATTGCTTATCAGAAGGATGAGTATAAACCTTCATAACATGGCCATTATCGCAATTTTTTTTTTGGTGGATTTTGTTAAAAATAAGTAAAAATTCACAGTTCAAAAACAATAATGTGATAACACAAAATCACAAGTAAAAATTCACAGATCAGCATATTTTACCATTTGGTCACTTGTATATATGTGAAAAGTTGGTAATGTGTATGTATGTGACATGGATTAGTCATGCCAGGATTCTTGAATAACATCACATTATAATTGGAAACTGAATAATTATTACCGTATGCAAAAGTGACTGGAATAATACGTCATAGCATGTATAATATCAAAATACCAATAATTTTTATATATAATATTTTTAACTTATTAGTATTGCAATCTTCTTTATAAATTAATCCACTTTTAATTAAAAGGAAGAATTTAAAAGAAAATCACAGATTAAAAAATGATTCCTAGAATCATGTGGTTTGATCAGTATTCTATCATATTTGATAACAAGAAATATGTTTTTTTTTTAATAATAGTGGTTTAATATGTACTCAAATGCTCTCAAATTGTTACTATAATAATTTTCTGCATTAGACAGTATCAGCATTAATTTATAATGTTACTATTATTTAAAGCTAGCTTATTCTTTGATACAGTTATATATAAATTGTAAATAAAGTAGCACCCACCTATATCTTTAAGTTAAAATCATTCTTTGTCTGCTTTGAAGCACCCATTATTTTGCCAGTGCTTTCATATATAGTGTTTCAAATGTTACATAATTTATTCTTTTATACATATGTTAATTCTTATATAATTTATTAATAAAGTTTTTTTTATAAAAAAAAGAATCAATATCTATATTAATTTGTTTACAAAAGAAGCATTTTTTAAAAAATCTTTTATAATCAAGAAAAATAAAAACTTACATCAACTTTTACATGCAAGAGAAAGTAAGATTTATTTTTATTTCTGTTAGAATTTGCTGTAAATACTTTTCATTTTTAATTTTTTTTAAAAAAATATATCACCCTCTCATGTACATCATTGAAAACATACTGAAAATTTTATCAAAATATTTTAAATTTGCTCCACTAACAGTCTTGGTTTATATAAATCACTTAATATCCCTGAAATATTTCATTGTCATATTACAATAGTATCAATTTCTAACTTATACAAAATTTGAAGGAAGTCTATTTGATAGAAGTATGTTAATTGTCAATTTTAAAATTTATTCTAAAGAAATTGAGTTTCTAACATAAATAAAAGCATCTAAAAATACCATCTATATATATATCAATAAAATGAAAATAGATATTTGATAAATAGTTTTTAAAATGATAAGTAAATTAGAGATAGGATATATCTAAAATAGTTTTATTTCAACTTAATGACTCTAGTTAATAGTCTTTTTATTTTTATAATGCAAAAGCAGATTTATATTTTATAAAATTAATCTAATGGGGTATTTTTTTAAATTTAGTAAACAAACTATTAATTATTTTAGTTTTTTTTTTAATGTGAAACTGCATTATTTAGTTTTATATTTGAATTTAGAATTTAGTTTGCCACTCTATTTTCAGCCAGCTTGTTGCAGTTTAACACTCTGGTTTTATTATTTTGAGTGCTATATTAAGTAAAAGCCATATGATATTTCTGCCTATTGAAGATGATGATTTATGTTCAATATCCTATCAGTGTGGAGAATCTGTAAAGTGAAGGAGTTTGGAGGGGCAGTGTAGACCAATTGTAAGAAACATGATGCATGAAGGAAATCTGTTTCTGATATTGCTCTTAAAGTTTTGCAAATGCATCACAATAGCCACCAAATAATTTTTATAAGTACTTATTTTTCAATTTTGATATTAAACAAATAATACATGTAAAATAAATTTTAAAGATACAAAAAGATAATTAGGTTATAATATAGTTCAAAATATTAAGATGCTAAAGTAAATTACATAAGGATATTCAAGAATTAATAAATCATTTTTGATCCTGATCAAATGCACCATTGCTTAATCATAATAATGTGTTGCTAATCATTCCACTTTGACTTTAGACAGAGAACTAATATATCATAATGTTAAATAAATCCATTACTAATGTATATGCAAGCATGGACTATATTCTCCCAAAGCCAACTACCTATAAATAATTAAACTATTCTTTACCTGTAGCATTAGCTAATTTAATGTAATATAAATATGGTTACATTATACTGCTTTTAAATAAAAGGAAGGATTGTATCCAATTAAAATATAGTAGGTTTATTTTAAATGATAAAAGGTAAAATAGCTATTTTAATAGATAAACTGCAGTAGGGCAAAGATTCTCCAATAACTTTTGATAGAATTAGAGAAAATGCAGTACTCATCAGGCTTTCTAATTGCTGAGTGGATGATAGGATTTGAGTGATTTTTCCATCCTTATTTTGCTTCTTAATTAAGAATGTCTAGATATTCATTTACTGATCAATGTTGAATGATTATTGGGTTAATTGTAGACTAATTATCTGAGAGGAAAAGGAACTATGCCCAGATTTAAACCCTCAGATCATAGCTATGACAGACAAATGCATTATCTCTATACTGTGAAGTTCCTATTTATTTTTAACATTGACAATTATTTGCAGATATTTGTTGATTTTTATAGTTTGCAGAGCTAACAATATCAGAAATAAAAGTTGGATGTGTATTTTATTAATCTAAATAAAAATTAAGAGTATAGTATTTTTAGGTCTTAAATTTTTTTGACTCAGAATGTAATTAAGTATGCTTATAGATTATGAAACCATTACATTTAATAATTGCATGTATTTGATTTTTTATATTTTTAAGCAGATTTTTATTTTATTTTAATGTAAATAAGATTCAAGACTATTTATTCTGATTTGTGTTTAAAGGATGCTTAGAATTTGATACGGCTGATGAAGAGTTTCATTGAAACCAGTCAAAAAAGTGTTGTATGATCATAGTCTATAATTCAATACTTCCATTTATAATAATATTAATTAAAAATGGGTTGTGCAGCCACAGCTAAATCTCAAGATCATTTTTTGTAGTCATGAAAATAAAACGAAGTTATTGAAAATCATTCCTGTAGACACAGTAAAGGCTCTTTCTTAACATATAAATGTTATACACATTATGTGCATTTTATTTATATACAATAAAATATAAAAAACAGTTTTAAGTGAAATCATTACATGTATAAATGTATTTTCTATTAAAATTTTTTTTAAAAGCAAGGCCAGACAAGTGGATTGAGGGGGAGATATGAAAAGTAGACAGATATTCAGGTGACTAATCAATGAAAATCAAGAAGGTAAATATTTCTTAGTAGTGAATCACATGTGAATCATCATCAACTGACTCATTCATTTTATGAATGAAAAAATATATTACAAATAAAAGTTATTTAGATATTATATAAAGTTGTTCAAATTAAAATTTAGCTTATTTTCAAATTGGATCAAGTCTTATTTTATATAAGAAACAAATCAGTAGCAAAGATAATAATAAAAAAAAGAAAAAAAGATGTTGGATATATATTTTTTTAATATTATTTAGAATTGTTTGTTATTGTTATTACTATAGAAATTCAACTGTTAAACTAGTTTAGCTTACATTTAACATCTACTTTTAATATCAATAATTTGCTCTATATTATTCTATCTAGAATCGTTTATTAGTGGACACTTGATTAGGTCATTTTTGATGCTGCTTTCTCTGAAGTTTATATATATAATACTGGGGTTTCCCTTCATTTGTTATTCAACTTTGCAGGTGTTTGTTCATCTGTGTAATCAACTGGTTTCTTTCTTCTTTTGCACTTTTGGTGAAGTTCACCATAATCATGTAATAAATAAAAGAGAAAACAGTGTACAGTTATCTAACAAATAGAATATTTAAATGGATTAATGTAAATAAAAATGTAGAGTATAAATAAAGCAGCAACAATAATTAATTTAAGAGAGCTATGATTATGATGAACGACACTTCAAGTGCACTCAGCTTTAGGTTATAAAGAAGAAAGAAAGCATTTCGTTATGTAGATGAATAAATGTATACAAATTTAAATATGTATATGTAAATATTGCAATATATTGTGGACTGTAAGGCAGTTTGCAGAGAAAAAGAATGGAAAGTTATAAGATATGACTGATCAATGATTTTCTTTGAGAAGAAAACTAATGAAGAATCGTCTTACTAAGTTTGTCAACTAAAGAATGGGAAAATGGTTCACTAAACATGTGACATATATTTTTAGTTGTTGAAAAAAAAGTTCCAATTTTCAGAGAGAGAAAAATATGAAGATGAAAGGAAATGAATAAAAATGCAAGTCTTAAACTTTTAAATGAAGTGACCCTTTCTGGATTAATTGACAGTACTATTTATGGTAGAATATTTTTTAATTTATAAAGAAGAATTTGCTTATATGTATATAGGCTGTTGTAGATTTTTTGATATGATAGACAGGTTCATGTTTTAATTAATAGGAAAGTTGATAAAGGAAAGAATTAGGACTGAATTAATTGTATTTTTTTTTTTTTTTGATATTTATTCAATATTGTTTTACATTAAATTAATATAAATTGTATGTTTTTGTTTTTTTTTTCATTTTTAAAATGAAATTACTTAATAAATTAATTAATTACAGATGTTTTTGAAGTTTATAAATATATTTATGGAAGATTTTCTTTTATGTGTAAATCTAATTTTATCCATTTCTTTACTACAGAGAGTTTTAGAAGACTGAAGTTTTATTTTATATATTTCACATTGTTAGTGTACTACAATGGAAAAATTTAATAGAATTCTATATTTAAACAGTGTTTTGCACATTTTACAAGAAAATATTATAAATTTAGTCAAGCATTGGTGGCCGAGAGGTCAGCGACGGGATGCTTTACAAGCAATTGTCCCGGGTTCGCTTCCCAGCTGAGGCTATGACACATGAGAGGGAAGATTATAAATTTATAAAGTGTTTGATTTGCTGAGATGCTTTCAATGTTTACAGTCAGATTCATAGCTCTAGTATTTATCTCTTACTGTGTGACACGCTATAATATGTTTAGTAAAATAGAAGCAGATTTTTATTAATTCAGTGAACACTTTATTTTACTATTGGGTAGGAAAAGCCAATAACAAATATATATATATAAATGAGTTGACACATCAAACAGGCATGTAAAGCTACTCACAGGCTGGTCATTTATTATGTTTTCATATGCCTGATTAATATTTTGACTCTGGGCTATATTACCAGAATACTGATATGAACAAACAATTATTAATCTATAGATAATTATAAAAATTTTTAGATTAACACAGATACAGGAAATGATACTCTTAAGTCTTTACACACAAATTTTTTTTTATTGATTTGAAGCAAAAAAATAGTCTTACAGATTTCTTTACAATTGTAAGCGCTTCAATTATTTTCTGCTTTGAAGAACTAATATTTTATTTTATTTTCATTGAGTAATTCATCAATCAAGCTCAATGTATGATAATATTCAGTGCTGATAATCAAAAAATCATGGCCCAAAGCTTCAATCTAATTCAAAATAGATATATTTCTATACTGGAAACAATAGGTAATAATAGTCATATTCTACAGTCAGTTATAGATTTATTCAATTGATACTGGTAGATTAGTTGATAAATGGTTTCTGACCTTTCTATGGAGGAAAATGATCTGATCAGTATATTCTAGGTAACTTTTGTGGCAAAGTTAAATATCCATCAATAGAGGGGCAGGCTTTAATTTGAATCTTGTTACTACAGGCTTAGGTTTTAGGGTGCATTCTTCTTTTCTTAGTTGCTGCATGATGAAAGATTGGAATGAACATACCTTTAATTTGACAACATATAATGAATGTATTTAAACAGTAGCTATGTTCAACAGTTTCATTTCTGATTAAATCATATATTACAGCTTGATCAGTATTCACAATTTGATCGTCTTTCTTTTCAATAAAATTTTTGTCATCATTTGCTGGATTAACAGTAATCCTGTTGGCATCTAATGATTCACTTTTACAAAGCCTTAAGTGGTTATTATTATGCCTCTTGAATATTTTTCTGTTATCCATTTGTATCAGTTTAATTTTCAGAGATAAGATTTTCAATATTACTCCTGGTAGCCATTTATTTTTTTTAAATTTTTGCATATTCACATGCTATCTCCTACTTTAAAATTTTCATAATCCATGGACTCTTTTACATTTTCATTTGTAGTTAGCAATAATTTAGAAAGATAGGTACAGAATTTTCTATGCATTGACAATTTGGCTGATGTTTTATTAATATCTGTACACAGGATAAAGTGCTGGTAAAGCATAGCTTTTAATAATACTTCCATAATCCTTGTGGCAAGTTTTTCTCAACATATATTAAGTGTGAAACTAACTGCCTTCTTTGTGAGACCATTAGACTGTGATAGAGTGGGTAAGTACATGGTGTATTCCCTTATTGGCTAGATAATCCTTAATTGCTGAGATGCAATAGTCTCAGGATAACCATGATTTACAAAAATCCTTTTCAGTGCTGTAATAGTACTTTCAGCATTAATGTTTTTTGATGATTTTATTGTCTGACCACCATGAATATGTGTTTGTAACTACCAAAAATATATATCTATTCAGTGGTCCGGCATTACCACGTGTAGGCATTTCCAAGGCTGAATTAATTTTCGGACAGCTCCTGAATGATTTTAATGAGTTGAGCACCTGTTTGAACATAAGTAAGTCTTTAGCTTCTGAAAGGCCATATCCTGTTCTTTAAATTAGTCCAAGATTGTCACCTTTTTAATAATTTATATAATGGCGATACTACCCGAGAAAATGTCGAAGGAGTTTGATAGGTCTATAAATGCATGCAGTTTATTTCTATTTCTAAATCACTCTGCATTTTTTTATTGTTTTTACTTTAGCTTCCAATTGTATTTTCTTAATAACATTTATGCAAATTCCCAAAGGTTAGAAACAATTTCTTCCTAGTAATGGGCTGAAATCTTTATTGATGATATACAATGGTAAAAAATTAATCTTAGAATTTAATTTCATAAGTATAGTCACTTTTCCACACACATCTATCTTATTTCCATTTATATCTGTAGACATGACATCAGTTATGGTGAATGATGTTTTCTTTTTACATTTATTACTAATTTTTATTCAGTTTTTATAGGATAATAATAATAACAGATCTGATCCACTGTCTACTTTCATGGTAACTTTCTGTTCAAATATTTTCATGTATATTAGAATATCGTCTTTATTTATGTTATTTAGTTTCCTTATACTATTTTTACTCTTCATCCCCCAGATTCATAGTTCAGTGTTAATTGTATTTTAACATTTTTGTCTTTATTGTGCCAGACAGCAATTAAATTTCCTATTATTTTTCAAATATTTTATTTTTTACTTCTAAATGTCAGTTTAAGTGGTTAATTTTCATGCAGCAATAATATGTCAAAACTTTTTTGCACTCTTGAAATCTGGTTTATCAGTATCTGTTTTCTTTATTACAACTGGGTAAGTATCCATTTGTTTAGGGGGTAAAAATTCCAAAGTGTTATCTAATGTAATTTTTTCATGTTGCATTTTCCTATTGCATATTTATAATTAAGATCTGATTCATTTAATAATACTTTTCTAAAATTATCATCTATCATTCCATATAATAATTCTAATAAACTAAGCTCTCGGTCATAATCACAATTTTTTGTTAATGTCCTCAGTATTATATCACAGTCCTACTATTTTACATGAGATAGTTGCATTCTATTCCTCAATCTCAATCATGCAGCTTTTAGTTATTGGAGACATGAAATAAACATTTTGTTTTTTTCTCAATTCCTGATACAAAATTTCTTTGGGATCCTGGGGTCACAGAGTTGATTTGCTAATTTCAATAATTTTTTCCTGTGAATCCCATAAGCATAAATATTTCTATTTTACTATCGTCAACTTTATTTATGAGCATATATCTTTCAATATAGTCAACATAACTTTTCCACGTAGCCACATTTTCCATTTTAAATTCACAAATGTTAACTGTTTAGCGACACCATTTTTCTTACACTAATAATCCACATGGCAATTTATATTACTGTGCTATTCTGCTATGTCTGATTAAGGTCTTCATAAGCTGTTAATTGCACTATTCCTTTATATCCTGAGAGTATTTGAATTTCAGTCAGGCAGCATTGATGAGTTTTAAATAAATCTAAATACAAGTTTATTGTAACAACATAAATTTATTTAATATTAATAACAAATAAGAAAAGAATGGTCTCTAAATAAATTATTGCATGTATGTGTAACTTTGTACATAAGCTCAAGTAAAAAAAATACAATTCGTTGCAGTGCATATTAATTTAAGAAAATCCTTCATGATTTCACTCTGGAATAACTGCAAAATATGAATATATGTTAGGAATGTAAATTGCATATAACCATAAAACCATTGTGCAGCCTGTCAGCTATCATAATATGTGAATCATATTGCTCTTATTGCTTCATTTCATAAATATTAGCCTCTTCAAAATATACATTGGCTTTTACATAATATACCTTGGCTTTTATTACAAATACAAATTCTAGAGTCCAATTATGATTAATTGTTTCTCATTTGTGTAATTTATCCTTAAATGTATGATTGACATATGCAGTTTTTCTAGAGTAGTTTAATACAATAAGGAGAGAATTTATTTATGTACTGTCCACATATTTACGTAATAAAAATAATAATCTTTATTTACAACCATGTATATATTGTAATCTAGTACCCTAGTCTACACATATAAAAATAAGTAATCAATTGTAATGCTATCAGAATCCTGTTTGTTAACGATTTATTTTACCAATTTGTGTATGGGTGTGCATTAATGTTAATGTTGATATAATGAAAACTTTTTGTTAACTAGAAAATAGTTGGCTAACAAATTAAATAAGAAATTGTGTAAAAAAAAGAGAGAGAGAGCGAGAGAAAGATAAAGTTGATATTTTTGTAATTATTGGTTCAATGAAAGATGTTATATGTTTGAATATGCAAACAAATGATAAATTAATATTTTTTTAATTATTTTTATAATCAATTAAAGTATATAAACAACATCCTGTAGGCCATGTAGTCAAAAGTATACATATAGCATTGAGCTATAAAATTAATTTGGTTAACATATGTAAAAAGCACATGTAACTATGGGCTACTACATGATTAATTAGTCTGGTGTTTGCCACAGAGAAAGGATTCAATTGCAGTAATTGTGTGTTTTTTGAAAAGCATTATCTTAGATATAAATAGGGTTAAAAAAAAAAAGTCGGATTTGGTTTGCCAGTTATAAAGCAAGTATTTTAGTCGTCAGTTATCCAGTTCTTCTATTGCTATTGATAAGTTTCTTAGATATTTTCAAGAAGAGGCTATCAAGGAGTACGGACTTGCAAACAAAAAACTGTTAAAAATAACATGCATAGTGTTGAATAGTGAATATATATCATATTCATTTTAAACATGCAATGTCTATGGATAATTTAGAAACAGTTTTCAATCAAATGGAAGATTAAGGCAGCTCATAGATCTCTGTCAATTAGTACAATCAACTCTAAAATATGTTATGGTATTTTCGTGATATTCAGTCTGAAAAGTAAGAATGGATTGAATTAATCTTTAAATGCACATTGCTCAATTGGATTTCTCTTTTCTGGCATTAGCAATAATTTTGAAGGGTGATTGTATTATAGATAAAGTCGCCGTAGGATGGCGCCGTTTTCACGCTAAAACTATAAAATATGAACTTTCATGGGCCGTTGATTTTAATAATTTTTCTGTGCTTTTTTGTAATGCGAAAATAAAAACAAAACAAAATCGTCTTTTATAAATATTATTTTTTATTAACGTATACAATTTAAATGATAATAATAAATGTAAAATAAAATCAACAAATTAAAATTTGATTCGTGTTTTTCTATCGTATATTTTTTTAATTGTGTTACTGCTTTTTTTTATTCATTTTCTATCGGATATTTTTTTTACTTGTGTTACGGCTTTTTTTTTATCAATTTTCTATCGGATATTTTTTTACTTGTGTTACGACTTTTTTTGTTGTTGTTTAACTAAAAAATAATAATCGTAATAAAAGTAAAAGTTGTTACGGTTAGATTTAGGGTTAGGTTTAGGGTTAGTTTTAGGGTTAGGGTTAGTTTTAGGGTTAGGGTTAGTTTTAGAGTTAGTGTTCTGTTTGTTTGTAATGCTAAAATAAAAAAATTCAAAATCGTATCCGTACTCGGACAGAAGAAAGAAACTCAAACTTTTTTAAACAACAACAAACACATACAAATGTCTTCTTTACTTATTAAACATGTTTATAATATTTGCTTTTTATTAAATTTACAAAAAAACCCTGTATATTTGAACTTTTCTTACTGGATATTTTTTTCGTACCGCTCTTTTTTACTTCAAAAATATACAGACGGTAGAATCTTCTTTGTCTCGTGGAATGTTAATAACAGTACGTTACTTGACACGTTACCTAATTGCAACTCAATAAAAACATAGATATTTAACATTTTCCCAAATAAAAGTTCAATATAGTACGTTGTAAAAAGTCTTATAATTATTGTTTTAAAAAATCTGAACATTTCAATAGTTTAAAATAAAAAAAAAATCCAATGCAAACAACATTTCAATACAATTCAAATACAAACTCTCTCATCAAGCCGTAATTACTTTATAAATTGTGCGAATTCGGAAAATGTATTTGCTTCCATACAACATACATGTTGTACTGCAACGCGACATAGTGGCCTGTATTCTGTAGAGCAACAAAAAAGTTGTACTATTGAAAACGCAGGTTTGAACGTGTCGGCCACGGAAACAGCATTTTAATGTGTTTTGGCATGAAAAGCGCGACATAGAGCGGTGCCTTTAGCTAAAAGATGAGTACCTTTTGAAGTAAGGAGAATTCAAACTGAAGTATGTATAATATTTAATAAACTACAAAAGGATTTTTAAAACTGTAAGGTTTATAAGTATAACAACAAACAAACTTTCCTATATCAAAAGAAAAGGATTAAAAAAAAACAAAAACAAGAGGCATAACTTATAGAATTGACGATTTTGTTTTCTCAAAGTGGACTATAGGAATTATATAATAATTTTATGATCCTAACAAATGATAACAATACTCTCTTAAAAGTGAGATTGCAAATTAACAAATTTTAAAAGTGAACTTTAAGAAATGAACATTTTATAACAACAAAATTTTGAAATTATAAAGGTGATGAATTATAATCTTCACTTCCTAAAATAACACTTTAAACTTTGCATTCACAAAAGTGAAACCTTTTTGGAGGATTAATGAAGGACAACCATTTCATGAACTGGAAATTTATAATTAAAAACGCATTCTACAAATGCACCTTCACAAGTTTTGTTTTCTCAAAAAAAAGAATCATGGATTAAGAATTAAAACATTCAAATGGACAAACAAATCAACAACAAATAAACAATAACAAAAAAGGACTCACATAAGAATTATTTTAGTTTATTTTTAGATAATCATGATTAACTTCTATATCACTTTATTAAAGAATGAAATTTATTTGATGATTATAAATAGCTAATGATTTGTAGTTAATATAATCATATGTGTGTGTAATATAGGCATTTAGAATAAAGGGAGATATTACTTTTAAGTCTAAATAAATTTTAATAATCTAATGTATTAACTATTACAATTGGATATCAAATGCCTTATCAAAGGGATATATTACTTACTTATTTTTTTGTATGTTATTATTATTTTCTGTGTTATATGATGTTGATGCACATCATATACTGCTATAGTAAAATAAACTGCTAATGTTAACTATATGTTTCTGTGTATATTTTTCAATATATGCAGTCTATTCAGCAGTGTTAGTTGTGCAATATATCACCTAAATCTCATTGCTTCCTGACCTGTGTTGGAGTTAACTGGATATTAGCCATAAAAGAATATAGTCTGAATCTGAATGCTAGTGGCACCATTTTGAGATTTTATCTATTCAAAAGAAATAAATTTTTTAGTAACTTCAGGCCTTATAAAAATATATCCTATTGTGAGCAGAAAATTTTGCTGTATGAGCTAAACATTTGTCCTTAAATACAGTAATATATTGACCTCTCCGATTGATATATGGTCCTACAGTGGTTTATCCCAGTGCAACATATTATATGAAGACAGTCTAAAATGTTATTTATGAAATAAAATTTATACAATGTGAAGAAAAAATACAATAATCATATACATATAAGGAGAAACAAAAAAAAAAAAATCAATTCTAATGAGGTTAAAGTAATATAAATATGATTAAAAGTTTCCTATTAATATATACATGAACACATATTTAATGAAAATGTTTTTAAAATATATTTTATTAAAAATAAAACAGAAAGAAAAGTAAAATAAGTTTTATATGTAAGGAAAATACATCCAAAACTTACTAATTGTCCTAGAATAAAATTACTTAATATATATGCATATAAAGAAAAATGAATATAGATATATGCTAAATTTAGATAATATTTATAAAATAGATAAAAATTATTATTGAATTTATATTAAAGTAAACTTAACAAAAAACTATTTAAAAAAAGTAATATAGAGGGAGTTCCAGAAGTTTAAAAGAAAGCAAGGTAGTAGAGATGTATATGTAATGGTAGGGACTAATAATTTGTTAGAGCCATCAGAGAAAGTAATGGATGAGTATGTAGAATTGATATAAGAATTTGAGAGAGATTAAAGGAAGAGTAGGAGTAGTGGGACTATTACCAAGATTTGATAAGAGGCATTTGTTAGATAGGGCATGTTCTATAAATGAGAGAGTGAAAAAATTGTGTGAGAAAAATAATGTTGTGTTTGTGGATGTATGGGATTGGTTTATTGGAAAGAGGGAGTTGTATAGTAAAGATGGATTGCACTTAGGAAAACAAGGAAGTGAAGTTTCAGGGAGTCTGATATTTAAAGAATATAATTCGGGAAACCTTTAAAGAGGGGTGGGCTTTTAAATTGTAATATTATCAAAAACAAGACGAATGGAGGGGATATAAGAAATAAGCAAAAGATGGTTGATTTAGATATAAGTGTAGATGTGGAGAGGGAATGGTTTTGTAAGATTAGTGGTAAGAAAGTTTGTTATAAACATAATGGAGAAGAAGGAAGCAAAAGAATTTATAAAAGAGTAGTTAGGAAAGAAGAAATTGTTAAAATTGGGTTTTTGAATATGCAAGGTGGTAGGAGACCAGAAAAATGGCTGGAATTAAATAAAGCAATTGAAAATGAAGGGCTTGAGGTATTAGCAGTAGTGGAAACTCATCTAAGAGAAGAAGAACCTATTTTGGAAGAGGTAGTATGGCAGGGTATAAACAGAAAAGAAAAAGAAAAAAGGGGTGGTGGTATAGGTGTTATATCGAAAAAAAATTTAAATATTGTTAAATGTCAAGAACATTTGTGGTTTGAAATAAGGTTGGTAGACAAGAATGGATGGTGGCTGTAGTGTATATAGCCACTGGAGATAGTCAAACTGTAATGGAGTGGAACAATAGTATATATGAATGCCTAGTTAAGGATATACAGAGTTTTAAAGAAAAGGGGAAGAGAATAATGGTTATAGGGGATATGAATGGGCATATTGAAGAAATTGATGATGTAGATAATAAGAATGGTCAGTTTTTGAAGGAATTTTGTCAAAGAGTAAATTTGAGCATTGGGAATTTATCAAATGTATATGATGGACAATACACATGGTCTAGGAATAATGTATTTCACACAATAGATTATGTATTGGTAGAGAAAGAGGGAATGAATAAAATACGAAAAATTAAGGTGTTTGATAATGAAGAGAGAGTGTGTAATAGTGATCATAACTTTATTGTAATAGAAATGGTTAGTAATGTGATGGAGGATAGAAATAAAGGTAGAAATAATAGTGAAAGATGTGGATGGAGAGTGAATGATAAGAATAAGTTGGAAGAGTATAAAATAAAAGTTGAAGAAACCATGGAGCAGTTGGTTGGGGATGAGTATAAGGACTGGTGTGGTGAAGTAGAAAAAGTGGCAAATAGGGTTTTAGTCGAGAATATGAAGAAGAATAAAAGTAATAAAAAAATGAGAGTTAGTAAAAGTGTAAAAGAGAGGAAAAAAGCATGCAGAGAATATAAGTGTGCTATTAAGAATAAAGAAAGTGAAAATGATATTAATGCTAAATGGGGAAAGTACTTAGAAAAGAAGAAGCTAGCTAAAATGGATATTTATAGAGAGAGGATGAAGTTAAATAATAAATTGTTGGAGGATATTAATAAAAGTGGAAGAGATGGGAGTAAAAAATTTTGGAATTACATTAAAAGGAGAAATGTAGGGGAAAGAGAGATAGTATTAATAGATGATGAGGGAATAGAATGTAGCTCTAGAGGCGAGCTAGAGAAAATCTTAAATAGATATGTAATGGATATAGAAAAGATGTCAGATGTGAAGGAATTAGTGATAGAAAACATGAAAGCAGTTAGTAGTGGGAATATTAGGTTCACAAAAAATGAATTGAATGAGGCAGGAAAGAGATTGAAAAGTGGAAAGGCGAGAGGTTTAGATGGATGGGCAGCAGAGATGGTAATGAATTTAGGGCATAGAGCAAAAGCAAAGTTATTATCATGTTTTAATAAGATGGCGCAGAAGACAGTTTTTCCGGGTAGTTGGAGTAACACAAGAATAAGATTATTATTTAAAGGAAAGGGTAAGAATCATAGAAAGTTAAATAATTATAGACCGATAGCGGTAACATCAGTTTTATATAAAGTTTTCGCATATATGGTAGCTGGAAGAGTTGTAAAATGGATGGAAGAGAATAATGTAGTGGGGGAAATGCAAGGAGGTTTTAGGTCAGATAGGCATATAGGAGATAGTTTGTTTGTAGTTACACAACTTATGGAGATGAGTAGGAATTCAGGTAGATCGTTATATATGAGTTTTATAGATATAGAGAAAGCATATGATAGAGTAAATAGAAATAGATTATGGGTAAGATTAGCCAATTTGGGAATGGATGAAGCTTTAGTAAATATTATTACGAAATTATATGAAAATAATTATTATACTTACCAATTAGGGGATATAGAATCAGTTAAAGTTAAAAATGGAGTGGGATTAAGGCAAGGATGCCCTATGTCACCGATTTTGTTTTTGTTGTTTTTGAGTGAAATGGAAAAAGCAATAGAAAGACTAGGAAGAGGGGTAGAGATACCATTAATAGGTGGCATAGGAGTATATACTTTGTCGGGTCTTTTTTTTTGCAGATGATATCTTTTTATGTGCAGAAAGAAGAGAAGATATGGATATTATGTTGAGGACATGTGCAAGGGTGGGTAAAGAGATGGGGATTAAATTTAGTGAAGAAAAATCAAATATAATGATGGTTAATACTGGGGAAAGAGAGGATGTAGTTTTTTTTATTGGGGGATATAAAGTTAAGTGTGGTGGATAGATATAGGTATTTGGGAATCATCTTATGTAATCAGGAAAATTGCTTGGTTGAATGGGAGAAAAAAATGGTAAATGAAGCAAAGAAAAGGTTTGGTGAAGAAACTAACAGTATTTTCTTGTAATAAATATGATGTAGCTAGAATTGTATGGAAGGGAGTTGCAGTAGCAGGGTTAACATATGGTAATGATGCATTATGTGTTAGTAAAAGGATTTTAGATTATTTAGAGAAAGTACAAAGGGAAGTAGGAAGACATGCATTAGATGCAGAGATGTGGACAGCAAAGGAGGCAATTCAAGGAGAAATGGGATGGTCAAGTTTCTATATGAGAGATGCAAAAAGTAAAATGAAAATGTTTGGTAGGTTGCAGTTTATGGATAGTAAAAGAATAGCCAAAATAGTGTTTAATTGGGTTATGAGTAAAGGGCAGGTAACAAGATGGGTGAGAAAGGTAATGCGGTATGCAAAAGATTTGGATAAAGAATTTATATCGGTATACTTGTATAAAAGGTGGGATGATTGTGTTAGGAGGATTGTTGAGTGTTATAGTGGTAAGGAATGGGATAAAAGAATAGAAGCATTAATAAAAAATAGGGAGTTGGAGAGATGGAGAAGTAGTATGGAGGGTAAGAAGAGTTTAAATATATATAGAAGTAAACGGAATATTGGAAGTGAATTAATTTATGATAATAGTAAGGAAAGTAGTTTATTGTTTAAGGCTCAAACGGGATCTTTAGCAACGAGAGAATATACATGTAAATGGAAAACTATGGGTGATTTAGCATGCAAATTGTGTAAGGAAGGTATAGAAAATATTAGGCATCTGTTGATTGAATGTAAATGCTTGAAAGCAGAAAGGGTACAGATAATGAAGTTATGGGAGAATAGGTATGAACAAAGTGACAATACAGAAAGTGAGTTATTAGTTTTTATGCTGGGTTTGCGAAAAGATAAGGGGGATTTAGATTTAAAGGCCATAGAGTTGACAAAGATTATGTTGTGGAAATGGGATGGGGCAGAATATGGGAAGACTTAGAGTGGGGAATGGAAAATAAAGTGGCTAACAGATTTATCTGGGCATAGTTGCTGAGATATTCTTGACTTCGTTTAAGGAGAAGCCAAATACATCACATCACATAACATCAATACAATATTTAAAAATTCAAAGAAGTTTTTACAAAGAAAAAGTTTTAAAAAGATTTTTATTAAAAAATTGTTAGCTTTTAAATTGAAAGGAAATTATTAAAAGTTGTTCAAAATATCTTATTACTTGTAGTTATTTTAAATTTAAAGTGACATTATAGATAAAAACAATCTAAATTGAAATGTGTTAAAGTATTGAATGATGTAATAGTATTAAATACAATAAATTAAAGAATAGTATAGATATGTGTAATGTATAGATATTTTTTGTTTTATATATTTGCACATGCATATTAAATGTGTTTAGTTTTTTAATTTTATAGAAATAATTGATATATATATATATATTTAAAATATTTTATTAACAATAGTGATTATATATATCAGATTCCAGTTCTATCACTTTCAGTGCTCACTTATTATGAACTCCCAATCAATAAATGATTCAATTATTATTATTTCACTGTTTAGAATTATTTATTTTCCTTGTTTAATTCAATATTTTTTGCAATTTATAACTTCTCTGTATCACTTAAGCAAGTTTTTTTTTATCAATTTATCTCATATGTCTCTTACAATTATTTGGATCTAATGTACAAAATTTTATTTGATCTTATTTTATCATCTTTTCTACCGACCTCATGACAATTTTTCTGTCATACTCTTACTTCTTTCAATGGTGTATTTCCTAGTTGTTTTTTTTGTTCACTCATAGGTTCCAGTTAGTTTCAATATGCATTTTTCCATACTTTGTTCTCTTTATAGTTTCACAAGTATAAATTTTGTTTTTATAATAGTGAGTGTTTGAACTTATTGTATAAACAGAAATTATTTTTTAAACTGGGTTTGCAACGCTGTGTATTAGCAATGTCAGTGTTAAATAAATGTGAAAATTAATTATAAACGTACTTATTTTTGTATAAAATTAGTATTAATATAACTTTATCTCTAGAAAAACTATTTAATTATTGAATTTTAAACACTTATTCAATAAACTGGCAGATGAAACTCAGAGGTTATAAATGTGAAAATAAAGTTTCGATTAGGAATCACAGGTGAAAATCAGATTGAATAATTTGCAAAATTGATTAGGATAAGTTTTTATGTATGCTTAAAGTAGCAAATGATTTTTAAGAGAACATTTAATCCAAAAATGAACTTATAAAGCAGCTTACTATTGTAACATATCACCAAATCTTTTGCATTGTTGACTTCTTAATTAATATCTCTGTGCATCAATATAAAAATCAAATCATTGTGAGAATGAACATTTTAAATACATTTTTTTTTTCAAGATTTCAAACACAGGAACTTGAATACAGCCAAAATAATGAAATGTTTGGAAATGCTGCATTATGTCTCCATTCGGATTGTTGCATAGGATGCAAACAGGGCCAAAAATTATCAGGAAGCAAGTGTCATTTTGCTTTGGTATATCTTTTAGAATATATCTTATGAATGATCAAATGTGTCAAAAGAAAAATAGAAACACTATTCAAAATGAATATCACTTTTATGAATATATTCATTTTTCTTGAAGTCTCCAAACATAGGAAAGGCTCCTTCATAAGATAAGGCAAAGTACTTCCATAATTGATAAAAAAAACAACAACTTAATAGCAATGAGATAAATAGCTGTTTTACATGATTAAAATAAATACTCTGTAAAAATCAAATGTGTAGTTCTTTTTAAAGATTTGCATATGCATGTGCTCACTAAAGAATATAGTAAAGAGAATAACAAATCAGTATAGATATAACTTTAAAAGCCTATTGTTTAAAATAATGCACATTCTTGCCCTAATAATGGAAATAATTTTGGGCATAATACATTTAAAATAGTTTCTCTCATAGGTAAATGGATTGGCAGTAGGAAGATGATTACTGTTTAATACTAGAAATGAATATGTTTTAAGTAGTGCTTTTGACATGTAAACATAAGGAATATATTAACTATTTTTAGTTTATCAGAGGGATGTAATAAATAACTTTGGAGAGAATGTTTTGATTTTGTCACTAAATTTGCCTATTAACTGCTAATTTAAATTAGATACTTATTTAAAAGGTTCTGTGTAATGCCTATAAATATTACTGAGGTTACTGTAAGATCAGATTAGCGTAACTCATCTATCACGTATGAATTTTTTGTTTGTTGAATAGTTACTGGAATATTTTGAAAGTTTCTCAGTATCTTTAAAATGGTTTGGATAGTTAAAAGTTTTTACAAAATTAGGAATGTAATTAAATGAATATGAGGCAAAAAAACTTCTATCTGTGGCTTGTTTGATAATCTTTATTATTGGAGTACCCTGAAGAATCTCTTTGCTGGGTATATAGAGTTGTAAAAAGTGGACATAATTTTTTAAGCATATGGATCAATTAATGAGTAATAAGAAGTGGTGAGTAAAATATGTTAATGCTGACTGAACATTAAAAGTAAATAATTATAGCAATCAAAATAAAAAAAATTTGTCATAAAGTCTACTTAACAAATGAATCTCTTTGCTTCAACATATTTGTGAACTTACAAGATAGAATGAGTGATACGATGATCTTTGACCATGTGATGATAGTTAGAAAGCTTTGAAATGATTAAAATCATGAAGTTTTTTTTAACAATGATGTTTGCAAAAATCTTTTGTTCAGAACTAGTTTTAACTCTTTTATATATGAATTTAAATCCATTTTATTTATTTTTTCTAAAGTAAAAACAACAATATTTATAGGTGGGGCAAACATCAGAATACACCTGATTAAAGCGAGCTTTCAATAATTGAAAAGATTTATAAATTCTGGCTGGGATAAGATTAGCATTTAAGGCAAGATGGTTTTTAAAGAATGTATATTTCAATGTGAAAATATAAATATAAAAGTGCAGCAGTTCAGCAATTATAAACAAAGTTTAAGGTGTTTTAATAATATTGCATCACAGTTGTGCCCAAGCCAGTGTAATTACTGTCTACAAAAATATATATAAATGCCTACAAGTTCATGCAGAGTCTTAGCATAATTTGTCATAGGCTTATTAAGTCTAGAAGGAATAGAAATAGTCTTTTATAATCTTAGACAGTTCATTATTTGATAACGTAATGAAAAGGGTGATTAGCTTGCACTGAAAGCAGACTCTTACTGAGGGCTAGTATTACTATTAGCAGTTAACCTAAGATTTTTGTCTAAAAAATAATCAAATGGATACTGCACTCAAACATTATTTTAAAATGTTTGAAGGATAGGTAAGCTATAATGAGAAGGAAATTTTGTTGAACTTTCAAGATAATGTTCTGAATGATAATGTTATAGCTATTGTGTAAGGGAAATTTGAATTTATAAGTAGTAATAATTCTTTTATGGTGCTCACATATTTAGAGATACAGATATATTGCAGATTTTATTTGAAAAATGATGCCAAGAAGGCATCAATTAAAAGTTTAAAATTAGATATTGCTAGAAAGAATTAATTGATGGGTGAAGAAGTTGGGTACTAGTGAAAGTGACATTACCATTTGGGTAAAATGCTGAAAATAATTTTAAAAATTAAATGGTAATGGATTAAATGAACAGTTGTAATTGGTCTTAGTGGAATTGCACTAATGGAATGGAATAATTTGTGTAAAATATTGTTCTTCATGAAAATGAGAATGCATTTAGTAAGATGAAATTGTCTGGGTATTTTTGGATTACTATTGAATTAACTGGATAATGGATAATATTCTTTTTCTATAGATGATTTTACTTGTAAAATAATTGCAACACCTTTTCTAACTGAGAGGAGTTACAAATAAAATGTCTCATTATCGCTACTTATATAATACTTTTTAATTAGCAAATCTATTTTTATGCCTTGTGCAAGTTTGAGCCTCAATAGATGCTAGTTATGGATAGAACAGCACTGAATAATGATGTATTAAGCACAGTCTTCTGGTATCTACTGATTATTGTAGTTTATATAAAGTGCCAGAACTGTGTTACATTTTCTCTTTTATTACTTGTTTGAGGCCCCCCCCCCCCTTTAATGGGGACGGGTTTGTTAAGGGGGGGGGGGGGGGGGGGGGGGGGGTTATCTCATTATCATTTGCCAACTTGAACATAATTCAAGCCATCATGCAATTTTTTATTATTTGCTCTGAATCTGACATCATATATCTATCTTAATCTTGGAAATGTATTAAAAGGTTATTTTTAAAGAAGGAAAGTCATGATCATATGTTCATTAGAAAGTGTATTGCATTTGCCAGAAATTTAGCAAAGAATTTGAAGAATCTTTGAAGATATAGATGCAAATAATAGCAAAAAAATACATGACATTATTCTGCATTAGGTAATAAATAATTTTGATCAATAACTGTTGGTTATACACAAGGATTCTTCAAAACAACATTGGCCACTTATAGATAAGCTATCCTTATGAAAGATGGTTCAGTTTGTCTTTTTCTTAAAACATGAACTAGTATCACATTAAAATGCAATATGGCTGATCCCAGCATCTCTGAAGCATAGTTGGTTACAGTCTTATAAAGTAACCATGGTTCAGACTTTGGGAATGTAAATGACTATTTTTCATTAGAAGAGTAATCTTTCTCGCATTAGTGGGCATTACAAATACCATTGTAGGTTTTAATTATCTAGAAATGATAACATTTTAGAACCAGGTACAGTATGTTAAATTAGAGAATATTTCTGGAAATGCATGTAATTAGAATCATATTTTTGAAAAGTAGTATATTCATTATACAATTAATACTTTGTTAATATCTTGAATTATTTTTTGCTATTATTTAAAATGGATTTGTTTTAGTAATTTAATTTTATTCATGTACATAATCAGCAACAAAGATAGTAGACTGTCATTAGTTCTATCACATTCTTTTATCAGGATAATAGAAGTGATTCAAATCAGGACCTATTAGACAAAAATATAGCACTCAAAGCTCTTAAATTTAATGCAACTGCACAAAAATGATATGTAATTAGCATTAGAACTATAAAGATTACCAAAATCAGCAAAATATCTATGGAATGTTTTTATTTTGGAATTGGCAAATTATTTGTAATATTTTTTAACTTCTGGGGAGTATTTGAATGTTAATAAATCCATCACCTTAGAAAATCAACCAGTAGCAAACTAGAAACATGATGAAATTTAAAAACAGTTCATAACAGAGCAAAAGCATTTTTAAAAATATCTGAAATATAGTCTATCTTATTCACTAACATTTATGTTTCCCATTTCTTTTCAAACTTAATCCAACTTCAGTAGTTATTAATATTTATAGAAAACAAAACATTTCTTATGATTTTTTTTTTCAATTTAATTTTTGCTGTTTATTAAGCTTTTATGTGCAGCCCAAAACACATCTAAGTTTTTTTTTAAATCTTGAGATTCTCAGGAATAATTGATCAATTAGAAAACAGGCATGCCCTATGCTTTAATCAGACAGTTGCATAACCACAGAGATGACTGTTTTATTTCTTATAATTTCAAGTAGTGATTACATGGAAAGGATATAGAAAACTTGTGATAGTTTTTAAAACATTGTTTTATCTACAATGGCAAAAATGTCTTCAAAATGTAGTTTGACAACTTATTTGATTTGTATGTTAAAAAAATATAACATTGTTTGCCATTATACCTTGAAATATAAAACATTTAATGATACTCTTCCTTGTGGATCTTTAATAAGGTATGAACAATTAACTTTCTTCAAGAAGTCATTGCAACTCCAATAAAATGTTATGTTAGTGACAATATCACAAAATGTTACAAGGGTATCGTATGAAATTTGTTATATACTTTGTAGGCATATGAAACCATTTATTGAAGCAGAGATTGTGAAGTAATTTTTCATCAATGCCTCCAATATATTATTTGACAAAATTTAGCAATAAATTCAAATATTCAGAAATATTACCAAAATCACTCTTTTCTTTATTTTGCTATAATATCTTATATAAATACAATTTATTCAAACCACTTTGAACACTTTTTAGCAAAATCCTTTATTTGTACATATATACATACACCTACATTTCGACTGTCCTGCAGTCTTCTTCAGAGCCAATCTTTTAGCCAATTTAGTTTAATCTCTTTGGCTCTGAAGAAGACTGCAGGACAGTCGAAACATAGGTGTATGCATGTATATATTTGCAAATAAATGATTTTGCTAAAAAGTGTTCGAAGTGGTTTGGATAAATTGTAAATTCAAATATTATTACAAATTTTAAAAAATGCAGTTTTCAGATTTGGCCCTGTGTTAAATATATTGAAGATATTGCAAAACACATTTTTTATGATATTATTGAAGATTTGAAAAAATGTAAATATTTTAGCTTTGTTTTTGATACTAGCATTGGCATTTCACCAACATCATAGTGTTCATTTTTTGTTAGAACAGAAATTAATTCATGAAGAATTTTTGAAATGTTTTCCTATGAAAAATCAGTCACACAGATTATCTCATTATTAGTATTAGTTTTCTGGAGAAGAATAATGTTGAGATATAAAAAATGGTTTGTGTGAGCATTAATGGATGTCCTTCTGCAACTGGATCTGGAAAAGATTTTATTTTCCCTTTTGAAAAAGCAGTACAATTTAACAAATCTCTATCATTTTACTATGTCATTCACCAAGAAAACTTGATAGCAAGTATCTCCATGATCAAATAGATGCAATGTTGAAAAACATCATAAATGTAATGAATTGAAGAATTGAAGATTAAAAATCTTATGGAAGAAGTGATCAGTAATTCTAATAATGTTCTTTTATATATCTCGGAGCGATGGATAAGCAGAGGTTCTGGATATATATATATTTTAGAACAAGATATTTTATTTTTATAACAAAACAAAGTTTCTAGGAAGTGAAAATGATGGATCATGATATCTTTTAGCTTCTTTGTGCAACATTGAGAAAACTTGGTGAGCTTTACATGCTGAAAATAAAATCATTTTGCAGATGGTGCATAAAATATTTACTTTTGAAGAGAAACTAAGTATCTATTATGAGGAAATACAAAACAAAAATACTGCATAATTTTCCAACCAATAAAAGGCTAAACAAGATGATTATTGACATTTTTTCAGAATATTTAAGAAGTATTAAAAATTGCCTATTGTTTGTAGAAAATGTCTAGCACTTAAAAATAGCAATTGTTATGCAACTAGGTCCATTGGAATATGATTATGCAAAGCTATTTGATTAATTCATCAATCTGAATGATTTTTAAAAAGAAAGGAGAAGTATTATGCCAAAAATTTGAAATTAGTGCCTGAAAAATAAAGGACTGTACAAAAGTGTGCCAAATGCTGCTCACGTTACTTGCATCAATATATCTTTGCGAACAGAACGTATATAAAAATTGGCTTTGATTCTCATCTTGATGACATATGAAGAGTAACATGTAGCTATTATATTATAAACCTGATTTATCTAAATTAGTCAGAAGTTTGTCTCATCATCAAAAATCACTAATTTTTAAATAAACGTTTGAGCTCATTTATATTTATTTTTTACATTATATTATTATAAAGTGTAATGTATTATTTTCTGGTCTGCGTAACGTAACAAACATAAGTATTAGGACCGAGACAGATAAAAGTTGAACCTGCCAGGTTTAGTGCGATGATAATCGCACTCTATCATCGCACTCTAGAGCTCAATATTACCGATCGCGACTCATCTCTATCAATTTTCAGAAAATTTTTGTGATTCCTGACCAATAACCGATTATTTATTTTTATCATTTAAATAAATGCTATAAAACATTTTGTACATATTTAATTTATTTGTAGGATTTAGTTCAAGAATGAAACAAGTTTAGAAAAAAACCGAAAGGAATGCTTTGCTATTTACTAATTGAACTATCAACGTTTTATTTAGTCGGTCAATGAAGTATTGTGAGATCGTTAAAACGATATTGCAGTATGTGCTTGAAAATATAATTGTTTCTTACTGTAACTCTCATTTACCCCCCCCCCCATAGAAAGAGTGGAAAAACCAGAGGAAGAATTAACCTTGTCTTTAATTTAACTTGAGGACTATAGTAAAGCCGAAGTGGAATCATTTAAATCATCAAGTGGTTGGTCATTTGGCCGCGAAGCTGAAATACTTGCTCAATTATCTATATCTTTTATCTGTAGCTTGAAGTGATCCTTTGGGATATGTCTAATATTTATTCTTGAATTCTTTAAATTACTTGTATCCATACTTCAATGAACTGATAAGCTGGGTGCTATTTTGAGAACTTAAAATTAGCTTTAATTTTGTTTTGTTCTAATTTTATCCATAATTTATTGATTAAATATATATATATAAACTACAGTTGAAAAATGGAATAACTATAAAAGAAAGTTGTCTCTCTCTCTTTTTTTTTAAATAACTGCTAACAAATTACTGAATTATTTTTATTTTGACATTTTGCATTTAAAACAGAAAAAAAAAAAAAGTTTTGAATTTAACGAGTTTTTCATTTTTTAGTGAGTTGGTTTTATTATTGGAATCTGAAAGAAAAACTTCATTATTATGAGTTTGTTGAAACTGATTTTTGGATATTAAAGGAGAAGTTATTTTCCAAGTTGTTATTAGTTTTACAATAAAAAAATATCAAATAATCCCCACCTCCAGCTTTCACAGTATTTTTCAGAATATACGATGTGCTATGGCTTCTCCTTTACTGAAGTCTGAAATCTCTCAACCACTTTTCCCAGAGAAAACTGTTAGTGACTTTATCTTTCCTTTCCATTTTCCATCCTAAGTTTTTCCCATATTCTTCTCTATCCTGCTCCATCCCATTTCCACAGCATCATCTTTGTCCACTCTATAGCCTTTATTTATATCTAGACCCCCCCCCCTATTTTTTTCCAAAGCCAGCATAAAAAACAATAACTCGCTTTCTGTATAATCACTTTGTTTATATTTATTCTCCCACATCTTCGTTATTTGTACCCTTTCAGCTTTCAGACATTTACATTCAATTAACAGATGCCTAATATTTACCATGCCTTTCTTATATAACTTGCAGACTAATCATCCACATTTCTCCAGTTATGTATATATTCTCTTGATGCTAATGATCAGGTTCAAGCCTTAAACAGTAAAATACTTTCTTTGCTATTATCATAAATTAACTCACACCCAATATTCTGTTCACTTCTATATATATTTAAACTCTTTTTAATCTCCATACTAATTCTCCATCTCTCCAACTTCCTATTTTTTATTTATGCATCTATTCTTCTAGCCCAACACTTGTCAATTCTCCTAACACAGTCATCCCACCTTTTGAACAAGTATGCTGACATAAAGTCTTTATCCAAATCTTCTATATACCATATTATACTCATCCATCATGTTGCCTGCCCTTTACTCATAACCCAATTAAATATTATTTTGACCATTCTCTTACTATCTATAAATTGCAATCTACCGAACATTTTCATTTTGCATCTCTCATATAAAGACTTGACCTTCCCATTTTTCCTTGAATTGCCTCTTTTGCCATTCACTCATCTGCATTTAGTGCATATCTTCCTACTTCTCTTTGTATCTTTTCTAAGTAATCTAACATCCCTTTACTAATACATAACACATTGTTACCATAAGTTATTCTACTATTGCTATTCTCTTCCATACAATTCTTGCTGCATCATATTTATTATATGAAAACACTGTTAATTTCTTTATCAGTTCTTTTCTTTTCTTTGCTTCACTTATCAATTTTTGCTCCTATTCATTCATGCAATTTCTTTGATGACTTAAGATGATTCCAAAATAGTTATACCTGTTTACCACATTTAACTTTTTATCCCCCAATAAATTTTTTTCTCTTCTCTTTTCCCAGCATTTATCATCATTACTTTTGATTTTTCTTCATTAAATTTAACACCCATCTCTTTACCTACCCTTGCACATGTCTTCAGCATAACTTCCATATCTTCCCTACTTTCTGTGCACAAGAAGTTATCATCAGCAAATAAAATTCCTGATAATGTATACACTCACTTGCCATCTATTAATGGTATCTCTATCTCTCTTCCTAGTCTTTTTATTGCTCTATTTCTCTCAAATACACACAAAAACAAAATAGGTGACATAAGGCATCCTTATCTTAGTCCCACCCCATTTTTGACTATTTGATTCTATATTCTCTAATTGATATGTATAGTAATTATTTTCATACAATCTCTTACTTAGTTCTACTAAAGGTTCATCCATTTCCAAATTTACTAAACTTACCCATAATCTATTTCTATTTACTCTATCATATGTTTTCTCTATATCTATAAAAATCGTATATAACTGTATTTCTACTCATATCCACAAATAAACTATCTGCTATACGCCTATTCATTGTAAAACCTCCTTGCATTTCTCCCACTATATTTTTTTCTTCCATCCTTCCAGCCACTATGTATGCAAAAACTTTTTATAACATTGACAATATTATCCAATGCGATGCACTGTGACGTCTTTTTCGTACATTTATTATACGCTTGAATAGTGAATAGTTTCTAATTAATAGTGCTTTTTCAATTCATAATGCTATCTTATTTATATTTCTAGACTATTTTTTTTTTGTCTAAGATCTTCAATAAGGTGCTTGAACTGAATCCAATGCATCTGAATCTTTTGGACTTAATGAGCCTTTCATCCATTATTCATCTTTTACTCTTTTTTTTTTAGCTATTAAACTAGTTCAAAAATTATTTTAATATTTTTGAATCCTTGCCTATTTGCTAATAGGCATATACTTTTGATCAACATTTTGAACCTAAGTTAGCACAATTATATTGTTTTTGAATTTTATACTGTTAACTTGTTAATAAAACAAAAAAGAGTGAAAGTTGGCTGCTAATGAAAGATATATTAGATTTAAAAGATTCAATCACAGTAGATCCCTATTCAAGCTTCCAATGATAAAATCCATGTCATAGAACTAGTATAAGAATATGAATAGATATAACACTGAATGTACATTTAAGATGCATTACTCTGGTATATATTGATTACTCAAGCTTACAATAGATGACAGCACTGAAGTAGACAGTTTTTTTTTTTAAACATCTTACAACTAAATTAAAAATTATCACAGAGAACCATCTTGCAACCTACTTTACTCTTATTTGCATATCTCCAAAGACTACTATGAGAATTGAAATCTATAAATGTAGATGTAGGAAGAGTGTTCTATAAAATTTTATATCTACAATGATTATTATTTAAAGCTACTTGAGTTTTTTCTTTTGGAGAGTATTTTGTCAAGAAAATTAATGGTTTGTTTGCATTATAGAAACTTTTAGAATTAAACCATATTTCCAAATAGAATCATAAGCTGAGATTAGATCAATAAAGAGCAAGCCGGTTTTAAAATTTATTTTGAAAGCCTTTCTTCAATATGAGTTGTTCAACACAAAGCTTGTTTAAAGCAACTTCTTCCTAACTTAAACCCAACCTGCTCTATGATGGCTATTAACCTTCAAAATTCTTGTTCCCAAAATCTATAGGTACAGATAATAGTGATGTTGGGCAATAATTGTTTGGGCATTCACTGGGTTTATTTGTTTTTAAGTCTGCTATAGTTTTATTTTATGCCAAATTTTTGAAATAATTATGTATAGATAATGTTATTAAACAAATTTGCTAACCATGCTTTTGTTTGAGATACTACTTTTTTTTTTTTAGAAACTCTGGAAATATGCTATTTGCTTTTGGGGCATTCCTTTATTTAAGACAGTTATTGAGTTTAAGGTCATCAATGTCTACAAGTTGTATTATATTATGAAAGGAAATGTTAGTTTATCATCTTGAGTTTAAAAGTCTGGGAAATATAAGATTGATATACTCATTAGCAGTAACAGTAGTATTTTAAAAAGTAGTTTTACATCTCCATGCTTATATCAGAGACCATGCTTTATGATAACCTCTTGTAAAATTTTGCTTAGCCATAATTCCTCTTTATTTTGTCTTCTGGGACAATCCAACAATTTTAGAAGTTTCCACTTGTAAGTAAAAATTGATTACAAAGATCACTGCAGATTTTGTTTCACTCTGGAATGAATCGCTTTTGATATTCACAAGGGATGGGCTCTCTTGCAGCTATTATAACTTTGTTAAACTTTTTATAATAGGATAAAATAGAGAGATTTTATTAATATTCTTTAAGATATCCAATATATATATCAATTCCAGTTAGCTTTCCTTAAATTCCATGTCATAATAGGTTAACTTTTAGCCGTAGGAATATGAATTCAAAGAATGATTGGACTTAATTATGCTGAATATGGAGAAATTATCCAATATCAGTAGTTCAGCAGATAATGTTAAGCCATTTTGGTGAAACAAAACAAATTAGTTGTTTCTGTTTCCTTATGCTTGAATGCAAACTATCTCCTTGCTTGATATCGTAAAACAAGTAAATGTTGTTTAAATCCATTGCAATTTGAATACAATCTTTTGCAATAGTAGCCAAAAACATAAATCTATCCCATGATTGTAGTCTTACTTATTTTAATTTAATCATCGTTAAATAAAAAATAATTTTCAGAAATAATATTCTTGGACAACTAGATCCACACTATTTGGAGTTATACTGCTTTTTTAACATTAACATGTATGAATATTGTTCTCCTGATTGGAGAAGTTTCCACACTAAACTTCTGAATATTCAAATATTACCATGAGAAAAATTACTGGTATCCTCAAGATTACTTTTTTCTGACAGATATCAGAAAAGAAGTTGCTTAACAAACAATCTATAAAATGTACACTCAGGCTAAAATGTCACCACCTAATATCTGTCTTGAATCAATATCCCCTTTGGGATGTTCAACCAAGAATTTACAATCAAAAAGATAATCATTTTTCAACTATTATTGAATGTGGGATAGAGGTCTTCCTAAATTTAATCCCATTCCTCTAATATCTAGCCCTTTTCTCCACAATACAGCAAATATCATTTCATTTATCCATCTAACATGATCTCTTTCTGAATGTTTTACAATCTTTTGGGATCCAATTTAAGAGTTCAATTGTCCATCTATTATCTTTTGAGCAATCAATATGTCCAACTCCAATCCATTTCAGTTTTTTAATTTTTCAATGATGTCAGTAATATTTTTTTTTATTCTCTTACCCATGTATTTTGTTTTTGATCTCTTCTTGTTACTCCTTCCATATATAAATCCAAGACTCTAAATTGTTGTTTTTTTAATTGTCCAAATCTCAAATCCATTAGTAAATCCAGTAACACATTTATTAAAAGCTTTTCAAACATTTGGACATATTCTTTTTTTAATATTGTTATTTTTTTAAATTAAAAGTGCTCCATTAAAGTTTAATTATATGACTCCATTATGTTTCCATCTGTATTAATAATCTGACCAAGGTATTTATAATTGTTAACTTATTTTTTCTGAGGAAATCCATTGAACATATATATATTAGTCCTTTTAGAATTTGTCTTTAGGCCTACTTTTTTTTACTTTGATAACTTTTACAACATTTCCTGAAATTCTGCAAAACACCTATGACTTAAGTAATCTCCATTTATTTTATTCCCTTAGTTTCCCATTTTAGCCCACAAAATACTTCTTGGTTTTGGAAATGAAACCATCCTATCATATATTCTTCATATTGATAATCTTTTTGGTGTTATACCATATGATCTAAATATTGTTGCAATTTGATAAATATTCTTCAAAATATGACAATATTCTGACCTATTTCCTGATGATCCAAAGTTTTAATCAAATGCTTTTTAATAATCTACTAATCCAAAACTTAATAGTAACTCATATTCATTAGATCTAGCTATAACTTTTTTCAATACTTGAATGTGATCCATTGTGCTAAAACCATTTTTAAATGAATTCCAAAGTTCACTGTAGTCAAATTTTTAATTATCTTGATAAAGATTTTGTTTAGAACTAGACTGAAAGATCTATAATTTCTAATATTTTATTATTTTTTGATATCAATATTACTACTGTATTATTTCAATCATCTGATATATCTTTATGATGTAGTTATTTGATATATAATTTTACCAACAATTTTGCTGTTGCTTCACCTGCTTGTTTTAAGATATTTATAATTTCATTCCTTCATGGAGCTTTTCTTTTCTTCTTAGATTTAAATGCATGTATCACTTCTTCATTTAAAATGCTGGGTAATTCAGAAGTAATTATTACTATATAATTTTTTATAGAACTCTTCTATATATTTTATGATGCCATCTCTCTTTTTAGTAATAGCTCTATTTTTTTTTTTTTTTTTTTGCAAAAGTAACCTATCCTAGTAATGCCAAGATGTTGTCTTTCTATGTTATTATTAAAAGTTGTTTGTATTTGGAAAAGTGTAAATTTTTTTAGACCTTTAACATTGAATTATAGATGATGGAAATAGTCCAATATATTATCACATGTTGTTTTTCTTCTTTATCTTTTTATGCTAATTAACAATTATATATTGTTATATCATTAGAAATTTATTTTATATTATTTTGCAAAACTCTACATAATCAATTCTTTTTAATGGATCATTTTTATATATTCCTTCTTTTCTTTATACATTATCTTGTCTCAATAGAAAATTTACTGGTATATTGCTGTTTTGTACCAGCTATCTTTTCCAATTTTTAATAATCAGTTATCTTATTGATTTCATTCGAATCTGAAACAATTTCAAAATCTATTAATATTTTAAAATGATTTGCAAGTTCTCATTTCAATCCATTTGAGTATTTCTGAAGATTAGTAATATCAATTGTTAATACTGGTTTTCTTAATAATTTTTATATCTCTAATTTTGCATTCTCACTAATTATTGGTCACTTTCTGTGTTGAATCTATTAAAAATGTTAGTCTTAAAATATATATTTTCTGTTAATTAAATTATGTTCCAATCTTATTATATCTTCATTTGAATACTTTCATATCCATTTTGCATTTTTCTCAAAGAAAGAATTTATGATATAATTTTTTTCTACAAACTGTATCCTCTTTTATCCTCAGCACTTTTAGTTTTTAATTATGTACCAATTCTAGCATTAATGTCCTACATGACAATTTTCTTTATCACAATAAGACTTATTGGGATATGAACTTAAATTATCTGCATTTGGAATCTTTTATTAAATTGAATAATTAATATTGCCACTCTGATATACACCAATCTCAATATTGTTGTTATTCTACTTTTTATTTATAAGAATCCCATTCTACTTGTGCTTTTAATATTTATGTCTTCTTAACATGTCTACTTTTTAAATCAATTGTCTCTTCATCTTTTCTTCTAACTTCACAAAATCCAACAATATTCAAGGAATATTAAACAATTCTTCATCCAATTCATGCAATATTCCTTCATTTGAAAATGATCTGTAGTAGTAAATACACAAAAAAGATTATCATTGAATGGCAGTCTATCCACAATCAGGGGATTCTCAGCATCCTCCACCTTCAGCACACCAATCTACCTTGGCTGGTAGCAACTAAGGACAATAATTTAGTTTGCCAGTTGTCATTGTAAATATTTTTTATTTTTTTTTTAAATTATTCACTCACACATCCTGCCTTTAAGAAAACTCAACTTGATATTTTAGGTAAGAACTATTATGCAACTGAGATTTTGATCTTAAAAAGGCCCATAAATCACCATCTTGGCTGATGCATGTTGGTTAGCAGCTTATTCATGTTTTGTTTATCATATGAATAATCATATAGTATTAACAGCTGCAATGATAAGAACAAATGGGATGGACATTTAGAAATGTGCCCTACTTAATTCCTAAAAGGCCTACTTTCTGCAGTCAATCAAAAAGTAAAGATATAAAAATGGAATTCGTAAGATCCAAACAAAGTTTATTTTTTTAGACTCGCAATAAATTCAGATGGATTTGATCTCTGTTGATGTAGGTAAATGTGGGCAAGGACAAAGTACGAACTACTTAGTTAATGACTGTTGAATCTATTGTTACACTATTAGTATTGAAAGATGTAATAAAGCCACTGTTCAATCTATCTTCAGATTGGAATCTCTACAGATTCCTTTATGATATTTTGTTAAAAGTTCAGCTGTGTGAAAAAATTCATATACATCTAATTTTCTTTTTACACAATTTTTTTTTGCATGATTTTGAAAATTAAGAGTTTAAAAAAATAAATAAATCTATTTCTGCATGAGTTATTTTAAAATAAAACAATAGGTAAAAAAAACTATAAAAAAAATTTTGTTTGTTATTATCATCTAATTTTAAAAAAAAAGTTTTTTTGTTTCGAAAAAAATTTTAAAAAAAAAGTTTCATCTCTTTATTTCTCATTATTTTAAAAACAAAAATCTTTTTTTTTTTTTTGATAGTATTCTTGCAAATGGCTTGTCTGCATTGTAACATTTTTGATGTTTTGTTTTGAAAGGGGAAGTACGTTTTTGGTATTGATGCTTTGCTTGCATTTTGACATTAGGTTTAAAAAAAAAAAGTGTTCCTTGTTGGAGGTGATGTTAAAAAAATTGAATTTTGTTTAAATTTAGTTGATTAATTTTGCCAAAAAATCGATAGATGGTAAGTTATACATTGGATGCATATTTCTGAATTTATGTTTTGTTAATTAAATCTGAACTATTTTTTGGTAGCCTCATACAATATCAAATAATCCACCTATAAAAAAGATGAGGAAAAGTAATTTATGTGGACATTAAAATTCAAATTTTAGATTGTCTTGCAACTGGAGAAAGAACAATATCTGTAGGAAAGTATTTTGGTTTACATGAAGCTACTATAATAATTATTAGCGATAATTAAAAGGTGAAACTGTATCAACAGATGAATCAGCTGTTAAAGAATTTCCAAAAAATTAGCTAAAATTATCGAAAATGGGGGATACTCTCCTGATCAAGTTTGGAATGTTGATGAAAGTAATCTTTTTTGAAAGAGATTGCCAAGTAGAATCTACATAGTAAAATGGCAGAAAACTGCTGGTAGTTTCAAAGTAGCAAAATATTGTGTCATTTTGGTATACTGCTTCAATGCTTCAGGGGATCACATATTGAAGCCTCTGCTTGTTAATCGAGCCCAAAAACAACCTTCAGTGAAAGGTGTAAATTTGAATAAATTGCCAATTTTTTTGATAGCAAATAAAAAGGCTTGGGTCACCACTAAAATTTTTACAGGATGATTCAACAAATGTTTTATTCTAAAAATATAATGCACGCAGCCATCTGGTCTTGGAACACCCAAATATACAATTTTGTTTTCTGTCATCTAATACCATGTCCTTGATTCGACTATTAGACCAAGGAATTGTTGCAACATTTAAAACTTATGTAAATGAACATTTTAATATGTTTTGGACTAATTAAATGATCAAATATTGTGTCTGAGATGTGTGGAAGAAATTTTCAATTCTGGATTGTGTGAATCAAGTTGGATTAACATTACCTGAGTTAAGATCTTCAACTTTGAATGGATGTTGGAAAGCTATTTGCCAGAATGTGTGAAAAGCAAAGATTCTGTTATCTCTGATATGACTGAATATTCCCCACTTAATTGGCAGAAAAGGATTCAATGACATGTCATCTGAAGATATCGATGAATTATTAGTTGATAAAGCTTTAAGTGAAAAAGAAATTGTAGTCATTGTTCATAAAACTCTTAACCCTAAAGAAAACAGTGATTATGAAGATGATGATCCAGTGTTAAATGCTAATTTAATTAAAGAAGTTCTTAATCTTGCTAACCAATTATGTAATTATTTTGTCAAGTATGATCCTAATGAGGAACGAGTTTCAAAATTTCAATGAGATCTGAAATCACTAAAGTCATATTATAAAGAAGTACAACCTAGCAATTAATTAGTGAATTGACTCATAAAAATGTAATGTCAGCACCACAAAAGACATTACTGCTAATATTATTCAAGAGTTTGCAGAAGGAACTTCATCAATGGAAGAACACTGATCAAAACATTGTTAGTGATAGAAATGATGTTGCAAGTTTTAATGATAGCACTGGTATTCCAATCATGCACAAACATGTGTGTTTACTGTTAGAAAGTGACAGCGAATGAAATCTTGCTATGTATAATTCAAATTATAAATTCCACCTAATTTTCATGTTCATTGATTCTTTACATTTTTTTATTTTTCAAATGAAATTTATGTTTCTATAATTCATTTTTATTTATGTGCAATGTTTATGAAGTAAAATTTGATATTATAACAAAATTTATAACATTCTAATAAAAAATTTTATATGGATTATTTAATTATTTTCTTTGATTTCTTACATGTGGAACAAAACTCCTTATTTTCCATATATACAATATATTTTTTTACACAAAATTTTTTTACACGTATTTTTCAGGAATCAATCTATTGCATAAAAATATATTTAGATGTACTAAATAAATAAATAAATTCATCTTCTATTGATTTGAAATGAATATTTAACTCTTGTTGGGTAATATTTTAATTTTTATTAACTATTAGAATAAAATAAAATTAGGAGTGTGTGAAGAGCTGGAGAGAGAAGCTATAATGAGTACAAATTATAAGACTTTAAAATAATCAGCAGCTTAGTGCTGAGGCGAGTTACCTTATATTCATAGCAATAATAATATATAGTGCAGAAAAGAGGGTTAATGACAATATGCAAAATACATGCAGATTCTTTACATATGAAATACACCTCTTTAATTTTTAGCTTGCTGTCGTTTTTCTATATGCACACTATATTAATCTATTATTAAAGATAATAAATATTTTCTAGTTATCTAAATTTGCTTTCCATAAAATCTTTTTATATAATAACTCAACTACTTAAATGTCTAGATATTACCTATTAGAAATTTGAATATCCAAATAAATTTTTATATTAATAAATGAGTAGATGATATTAGTTAAATCAAAGGATTATCCATCTATTCAGTAATCTTCATATCTGCAACATTTGGTTTTAAATCATTTCATGGATATTGAAATTCATAGGTAATATTGAACCATATTATGTGTTTTTAACATACACTTATATAGATGTGCATACATATTGTATTTGTATGCTGAAAACATGTAACACAGATATTTGTGTGTGTTAATACTGTATATTTTCTATAAATAAAAAAAAATTGAAATTTAGAAAATATATATTTTTTTAATCACAGATAACTTGAATTGCATGAAGTTTTGGGGATGGTGGGTACCACAGATTGGTTTTCATGTATTTCATGACTCTATATATGATTATTTGGCAAAAAGCAAAGTTTATACCAGAAGTCTCATATTTTCATTGTTAGATAATCAAATTTATCTTGATATCAAAAAACCTGTGTTATTTCAAACTCCAGTAACTTGAATAACATAATAAGAATAACTGATTGACTGATGCAAAATGATGATGGTTGCTATAATGCAAAACCATTTCTCTCACACATTGATAAAGGTTTAATAAGCATAAACCAGTCTTACTGCTTGTTTGGTAGTATTGTTGGAGTTTCAGCACTTACAGAAATGTCTCTGGAATGAGGAGACAGACCATACCCCTATTAAGTATATTTAGCTTGAGGGCAAATTCTTTGTTTCTAGTTCAGAATAATATTAAAAATAATGAAAGTACTTTTTTTTATAATTTACAGGATTTTTTAAAAATAAAAAAACTTAATCCACCCCTACATTTTTGTTTTTCCAATTTTTTTTCAAAAAGTTTGTAGCTTAAGTCAGTGGTGTTCAACTTTTAATAATAAATGAGGAAAGTTTCTGGTGTGTAGAGACTGCAATTTATTTTAATAAAACTGACATATACAAAAAGTAAATTAAATTAAGATACTTATTGTAAAGTAAAAATTATAAGAAATAAATAGTTAATATTTATATACTTCAACTCCCATCTTGCACAGTAAATAAATAATCAAATGGCTTTATTGTTCAGGAGTTATTAAGAAGTTTGAGTGTTTGAAGGTCCAGAACTGGAATATTTCTGAGTATATTATGCTCCAGGGCTGACAATCTATCACTGCACTAAATCATGCAAGACTACTTACACAAAACTTCACAGGAGCAAATTCTATTTTTCTACTCAAGTGCTGCAATCTATTAAAAACATAAAATAGCAATACTGGATTTCATCCACATAATTTTATTCCTCAAGGCTCTCTCCCATCTTAGCTCTCTTCTCTTCACAACTTACATATACCCCTTTCTTTTGGAAATAGAAAGCAAAATTCCAGGAATACATATTCCTATAATTAACCAAACTATTAATCACATCTATATTTTTCTCCCATTAAAAAAAACTCATTCCCGTACTTGACACTGTACTTAATAATTATACTTACAATTTTTCAATCTACTTTAACGAAAACAAATTTTCTACTTGGAATATTCTTACAATAAAAACCATTCCTTCAATTTTTTTCTCTATTTCTCATAATTTTTTTAAGTTTCCCAATGACATAAAGCCTTAACTATTTCACTAATATAATACAATGAAAACTGCCATTCACAATCACCTTATTGTTTCAATAGAATGCACTGTCAATGCATTATCCAAAGCATATCTTTCATTATATGCTAAGGTATCACTAGTCAACATTTTAATATTCCTTGAAATTAATTATTTCTTATACATTATTAAATTTTACTTCTTCATTCAAAAAAAAATATATACTCCCTTATCACTAAACTAATCTGGAAAAAAAACCCAGTAACTCTAAGCAAAAGAAATATGCGAAAACATATTAAATTCAATGGTTTCTCATTACATGGCATTTCTACATTTTATTTTCAGAGAGCCATTAATAAAATGCCTAAACTAATTATTTTCTTCTGAAATGTTAATAGTGTAATTCCTGTTAATCCTATTGACACTCCACCATCCATTAACAATAATTTTATCAAAACCTTAACAATTCTCATAAGTAAACACACTACTTTCTCACATAATCTATTTCTAAATAAAATTAACTATTGGCAAACATATGAAATTGAAAATAATAATAATATATCAAATAATAGTCAATCTTTCTTGTTATGTAGTAATAAATACATTATAAAAAGTTCAGATATTGGCATCTGGAATCCAAATATCTGGTCTTCTTAATTAAAATAAATGTCAAAGCCATTCCTACTAATTATTTTCTCAATTAGAAGTGACACTGCACAAATATAGATCCATTATGTTGCCATCTGCCATAGAAATGAAGAAACCTTGGAACAGTTTCTTATGGATTGTTACTCAGTTCTTCCTTGTTGTATGTACTCTTGCCACTAACATGACTCATTCATATTCATTAACAATCAACAATCTCATAAAAAATATAGAAAGAGGTCTTTTTCCCAATATAAGAATTACTACATTCTTTTCACTTGGTTTGTAAGATGCTATCTAAGCTTTAATCTCATAGCTCACGATACTAAATCAATCTTTCTAAAAAAATTAAATAACATTTTGCAGTTATATGGAATCTGATCTCATTTACAACAATCCAGTGACTTGACTTTTGAATATACTAATTAATATGCATTAGATATATATTGACTATTGCTCAGTTATATGTACACCTATCTTATTATTTTTCTACTTGAAATCTCTTGTTTTAATAAGACTTGTAAATAATCTCCAATGTATATAGTAAACTTTATAAAGTTAAAACTATTAATACTGGATATAGATATAATAAGTATGACCATCTTAGTAACTATTGATTGTGCAAGCTTACAATATGTGGCAGCAATGAAGTAAAAAAATTGGAAAATAAGGTCAAGGTTAACTGGTGGATTATCAAATTGAATGTTTATTTCTGTTTTGTTTTTTGTTTATTTTATTGAGTTTTCATTTTACATCACAGTTTAAAATTTTATTTCATGTAAAGTATACTGAAATTTGGACAAAATAAGAAATATTCTTGTTTAAAACAATATAAGATCTATTTATACTAAGAACTATTTGTGTTCTACATGGGATAGAATTATATAATATTTTTACTATGTCTAAAAGATTATTAAGAAATTTATTAAAAATAAGTGCCTCAAATTCTTTGAATGTTTGATAGTTTTCAAAGATGGCCCACTAAGGTTCAGTAGCATTTGAATTGGATGATTGAGGAATTCATAGTTAATGTGTAAAGCCATTCTTATATTTCTCAAATCAATGTATGACTATAAGGAGCTGCATGATTTGCATAGGTATTATCCTGGAAGAAGGCATTCTACTATCGTGGCATGACTTTAATCATTTAAAGTGTTTGAATAATTTATAGCTGCATTAAATCCTTAAAGAATAATGGTTATGCCATGAAAAACTTGTTCCACGATTATTGAAATTATGACATGTTCACCACTATTCTTTATTATTTGAGAGAAGAATCTGATTAATGGAATTTTTTTTTTTTTTTTTTAGCAATTATTAGGTTTTATTTTTCTGCTGGTTCGAAAAATGATAAATGATGCTTAATCTAGCCATACAACAGGCTTCTGGTGATTGCCTACATTGCACTGTTGTTTTTGTTTTCTAGTTTTTACATCTAATTCCATTACTTTGAAATGGCCACCTCAATTACAATTTTTGTAAATGTAAAATTTATTTGAGGATGTTAGTATCAAAATATTTAGCTGCACCTTAATTTTGGGCATGCATTTCTTATAATCTTTTCAAGCAACTATATATAAAAGAAGAAAAGTATATATTGATATTGAAGCAGTCGATGTCTAATCACCATCGAGCTTCATGCTTCACCATCTACATTAACCTCCTGTGGGGTGTGCAATTCAGACCTCATCGTAAATATATGCCATTCACCCACACACTGTATGCATAATGATTAGAGAAGTCAGTAAAAATTAATTATGGTTAGTAATGTAAAACAGTAGTGTGCATGATGCATATATATATATATGAACAAAGCAATAATTTTATTAATATTTATTGCTGAAAAATTAAATGTTTTCTTTGTATAATTGTAAAAAATTAATTATGGTTAGTAACGTAAAACAGTAGTGTGCATGATGCATATATATATATATATATGAACGAAGCAATAATTTTATTAATATTTATTGCTGAAAAATTAAATGTTTTCTTTGTATAATTGTAAATCTTTTATATATGTGTGTATTTAAAGCATTGGAATGTAAAAACAACGTAAAATGGGGAGGGCTCAAAATACCAAAATTATCCTTATCGATAATCAGATTTTCGTTAATTAAAATTATAAATCTTAAAATTCTTTTGTTAGTTTGTTTTCAAAGCTTTAAAAATCTATCAAATGGTATTTTGAGCCTTATCTGTTTTAAAAATATTTTACTAATTAAAGGTTTTTTTTTTAAGAGATTACAGATATAGCTGTGGGCAACTGAGATTGCATTCTTGGCGGGAAAAAAATGTAACTTTTTAGACCATGAAATAAGAGTCAGCGGAGTTTGGTTTTTTTTTTCAGTCAGTTTAGTTTCGAAGCGTTTCAGGACCTAAAAAAAATCTTTTAAGAAGTCCACTGAGGTTCGGTGCTATGAATTGTGAGTAGAAAAGAAATATCTTTCTCTCAGAGAACTGTCTACCCTAATGCCGTTAAGTTTCCATCTGTTTGACTGGCCAGTGCAGGATTACTGTATAATTGCCAACCTGATTGCCTGCTGTTCGTAGGTGACCACTTTGTGTAGAGCTGCTTTAATAAGTAATCCTTTTGTAACATGTAATTCAACCATTATATTTTCATTCACATATTCATTTATGAGTTTGTATTAATTATTCTCTGAGACTCTCTCTCTCTCTGTAGCAATTTTTAACTTACCTTTCATGCTTAATATGTGTTATATAACTCTGTGCGGTTCCATTAATATGTAACTGTAACTTGTTTTGTTTAATAT
Organism: Epiperipatus broadwayi; assembly: GCA_028023455.1. Classification (NCBI taxonomy): domain Eukaryota; kingdom Metazoa; phylum Onychophora; class Udeonychophora; order Euonychophora; family Peripatidae; genus Epiperipatus; species Epiperipatus broadwayi. Next base: position 14,710,164 of record JAQFVV010012395.1, on the reverse strand, counting down.
ATATATCTGTAATTGATTTTCTTTAATATGCTGACAATCAAACTTGCGAGTTGTTAAAAAGGGGGGGGGGAGGGAATAATTGTTTAATTTGGAAAGAAGCGGGAGCTTCATTTAAAATCTATCGATAAAGTTTCGTTTATTTAAAATTAAAATCGCTCGCTAGGTTGGTTTTATATTTACTTCTGTTATTCACGTTTTTTTTTTTTTTTTTTAAATATTTTATTGTGGGTGCCTCTTTTACTTTGTTAATTGAATCAAAAGATCGTGAACCTTAATGTATTTCACCCGTTCTTATTGTCGCCTGTAAGGCTAATTCTATCAGTTAATACGTATATGGGAATCAAAATTAAATATAAAATTTTGTTACTTTAATGTCGTAGTTAAAGAGTTATTTCCAGAATGATTCTTTATTTAAGTATGTTATTGCTCAGGAGTCAAACCATTTCCAGGCTGTCAAATAAAGAAAGTATGTTAAGTTTCCTGTACAGGTATAATGCTGCTGGCCGATCTTTCCTTTCTCTTATGGTGCTTCCACACCTCGATTCCTTTATTGTGCTGGTTCTCAAAATCGTTCGTAATCGGGGATACCTTTCTTGTGGAACGCGAGGTTTATAGGGTTTTGATTGTGCTGCAGAAGTTCCATATAGCTGTCTGAGCCTCAAACCAAACCTCTCCATCGATACCATATCGTCAAAAAAGGGCGAACGTATCACTCCTTTTCAGTATGAAATGTTTTAAAAGGATAAAGAATTCAAAGTACCATAAGATTCATATTTCTCTAGAGCATGCCAGCATCGTTAGTGTTTTAATTAATAGATTTATGCCTGTTTGACCTTTTATTAGGTATTGGAAAAATAATGATTCATTCTTGAAATGCGCTACACGTCAATTAATTATTATGCTTATTTTGAGACTGCTTTCTTTGAAAATACTAATCGATTCCCATAGACATAAACAAATTTCTATTAATTATTATATAACGTATTTTCATTAATGTAGTGCGTTGTTTGGTTCTTATTTATAAAAGATGTTTCTTCCAAACAATGCCAATAAAAGTACACAAAATGGTTTTCATAAGATAGATAAATGATTATAATTGGATATTTTGCCTGTTTATCAAATAAACCATTTAGCACTAAATATGTCACGACGTTTTTATATTCATTTTTCGGCATCCACAACGTCCATTTAGTAAAATATTATTAAATTGGTATATTAACTCCACACAAGCTGTAACACAATCCATAAAAAATGATATTCGTTAAATAATTATAGTAAATGCGATTTTATAAAAACAAATCCCAAGTTTGTAAATAGACAATGTCATCCCAAGCATGAAACATTTTGTAACATATATAGGCGTTTTTCAATATTTTATTAAATATATAATTTCATGTAAATCCTGGTTTGTTTTGAATTATTTTCTAATGAATATTTAGGATTATTTTCTTTGGCTAATAACTTAGCATTAATGAATAACTATAATAAATGTAATGACTGGGCTACTGTAATCTCGATCATCATCATCAGTCTGATCTTATGCTCTACCGCTTTGCTTCTGGGTCCAGAATTAAAATAATTTTACTGTAGCATCAGGATTGTTGTTCATTGGCTCTGAGATTCAAAGAATAGGCCAATAAGTTAAAATTCAGGATTGCTCCAGACCTGTGGATCTCGAGCATGATCGGATTCGAGGTACTTTGGCTTAGGATTTGAATCATGTTAAGTGAGCATACTGTTTTGACTGGTACAATATATATATTTCATTTTTAAACATTAAAAGCATAAAGCTAAATTAGTTAATAAATAATAACAAATAAAAAGAATTAAATAATTTTTATTATTAAAAATGTACGATTCTGAAGCAATTAACTTATTTAAATGTCTATTAATATTAAGGGTGTATGGAATAAGTGGAATTGTGGGTAATGTTTACTGTACATATGTTGTTATTTTGTAGTTTTTTACACTTGAGAAGTCTGCTTGTAGCAGTGAAATTATTGGTAGTATTTTAGAGTTTATTTTCTTGGTTAGTCTGAGTTCTGAATTTGGGATAGTTTGAAATATTTAATTTTATATACACAGTGTTAGAAATATGGTGTTGATGTGAAAAATGTTTTTATGATTTTTGTCCAATCCTTGTATATGCACATGTAAAAAGTTCACTAAAATACAGTGTCTAAGGGAATATGAAGTAATGCTTGAATTTCTAATAATTATGATTTAGCATTACATTTGATAGTAGCAATCTATTGCTTAATTTTCTTAACCTACTTTTTAACAGCAAACATATAACACTTTCACATACATCTAAATTTTAGAAAAACACTACTAATTATATACTACCTTAATCTGATTTTAACCTGTTTCAAGAATTCTTGAAGAGTGATTAATTTTAGATTTTTTATAATTTTTCTTTGCATCCATTTTATTAATTTTTACCTGTCTAATCATTATATGATCTTACTTTTCATGCTTAATAATAGTTGCACTAGACAGTTGCTGATCATTCCCTTTCCATTAACACTGTTCAAGTCAATGATCATTGCTAAATAGACCTTCCCCTCCCAACTAGTTTCTTGCTTATTGACCATTGTCATGGAGATTATTGCCAGAATTGTATTTATTTGATGCCTAATGTATTTTATCTTCTATATTTTAAGAGAATGACTACAATATTTCAGCATCTGAAGATTTTGAATCTTATACTTATTCTTGATTCTCTACTGAAATCTAAATCTTGTTCAGAAACTACATATATTTTAATAACCAATTATATGGCAGTATTATAAACAAATACTTCTCTACTCTAGAACCATCAAACTATTGATTATTTAAGGTTATAATAGATGATGCTAGAGTACAAAACAGGTACAAACTAAATGCACACTTTGATTAATGGGGGGAAATAAGTATCACACATCACCCGTTCTCATATTCATTAGCCTAATCAAGAAAAAAGTTTCTAAATGAGTGAGAATGTAAGAAGTTAAGATAAAGTTGAAAGAAGAATAACATTGTCAAAGAAGGCATTTATAATGAGAAAGAAGATATTTTGTAGATCTTTGAAAAGAGAATTAAGAAAAAGATTAATTAAATGCTATGAGTGGAGTGTACTAATATATGATTGTGAAACATGGGCAATGAGTAATAAAAGTAGGAACCGATTGGGAAGCCTTTGAGATGTGGACATGGAAAAGAATGGAAAAAATCTGTTGGATGAATAAAATAACAAATGAAGTTTTGAAAAGAGTAAATTAAAAATGAAGATTGACTGAAAAAATCCAAGAGAGAAAGAGAAACTGGATAGGACATATGTTAACGAGAAATTATAGTTCAATGAAAGATGGTTTAGCGGGAATAATATAATGAGTGAAAGTAAGAAGAGAGGACAAAGAAATTGATATTGTTGGATGATATAAGAGATGGGAAGGGTTACATGGAATTGAAAAGCTGGGCAAGGAAGAGAATAGAATAGAAAAATAGATGAATTGATAATGTGACTATTCTCTGGATCTGTCCATTTAACAGAATACTGTTGATGATATAAGATAGTACAATTATAAAATAGATCAATTTTCTATCTATCTGCAAGTGACATTTGATGTTTTTTTATATACACCTGGGTCTTGTTTCATGTGGATTTTTTAAATGCATTTTGAAGTTATGCAATTCATGTTTCTTCTTAATATTTTTTTATGCGGTTTTTTTTTATGTGGTAAAGAAGTTAATATTTCATTTAAAATCATGATTTCATCATTTTATATACACACATTATATTTTACATACTTTAAATGCCTGTTGGAAAAAGCTTTGGCAATAAATTTAGATACTATAGAAGATTTAGAAAAAGATAATGAAACAAAATTGGAACCTATTCATTTCACAGCAAAAATGATTCGAGAAAGTCTTCAACTTTTTAATCAATTGGACAATCATTTTGTTGTTAAAGACACAAATTATGAATGAGCTCTTAAATTCCAACGGGAGCTAAATATTTGTATATCTGGATATCGCGAGCTTCATAAACAATTAGTAAAACTATCATCTCAAAGCTTAATCACTGATTGCATTGTCGACAGAAAACCATTAACTAAACTTTTGATTGGTTCAATTACAGAATCAGTAGTAAAAATATATTTGTCTTTTAATATTAGATTCGTTTTTAAAAAGCAAATTAATAATTTGTCAGATTATGAAAGTAAACAAAAGTTTTTTCAAAAATAAATTTCTATTTATAATTATAAAAATATATAGCGGAATCCTAAAAAGAACATTCGTAACCTATTAGAAAATGCTGCATATGTCATTGATTTCTTTCTCAATTTACGTTTGTGGAAAAGTAAAGAATTTTTACTAAAATCTTAACTATATTTTTAAAATAATTATATTTTCAGATTTTATCAAAATTTATACTATGTAAAAAAAATATGGAAAAAAAAATACTCTAAAATATACAGTTTCATTTTGAATGTCAAGTGCTCCCTTTGGTTTAAAATGAGCAGCAACAAATCAGCGCCTTATGGTACAATTTAAACTTTAAAAAGACAGTAAATTTATTACAATAATGACGATTTTAGAGCGACTTGAAGCCATGAATGAAAATTTTCAGTTGATACACTTATCAGCACGAGACTGAAGTTGGCGCTAATTGTATTTCCTCTTGTGACAAATCTGATTTCTTATCAGTTCTCAAACGTATCCGCATATTGACAAATAGCGATAATGATTAAAATATGTTTGAAAAAATGTAAAATAAATTATACATAAAAACATATTGTTTTCAATAAAATTAAATAGTTAATAAAAAAAGTTTGACTTGTATCAATTTTTTATTAGTCATACTTTATTTCCTTTTTTTTTAATGCAACTTTTAAAGTAATTTTACCTTGTTGCTTTGCTTTTATATGATTTTCGAAAATTATGGAACATATCCTACACTTTTCGATGTAAATTAAGTCTATTTTTGTGCGATTTCTTTTATGCATGTTTTTTGTGGAACCTATCTACTGCATAAAATGAGACCCAAGTGTATAAAGGGTTATTGTTGGAGGAGATTGAAATACTAAGATTCAGTATAACAAATAGGAACAGACTATAAGTAAATATATTATTTGAAGAAAAAAATGAATATAGTGACTTATAGAGTTTGTTTTAGAATATGTGATGAATTGGAACATGCAATATCAGAAGAAGTTGTATAAAAAGCAGAGATCAAAGAACATGATACTCATATAAAGAAGATATCATCTGTACCACAATGCTTAATCTTATAGAGAGCTAATTGCATGACTACTATTTTTGGTCCCTATTGAATTTTTTTTAAATAATCATTTTTAATATGTATGACTTATACTTAATTTTTTTTTTAAAAATATAAAATACAAAAGTACTAAGACTTAATGGCCCATACACATTGCCTTGGTTTGCTTGATGATAACTGCCTTGTAAAGGGCATCATAAATATTTATATCAAATCTCTGCACATATTAAGGTGAAGTTTTAAAAAATTAGGCTAATTTTCATAAACTAAAAAATCTAAGATAGTAGAACCAGAAATTATGGAAAATATAGTTTTAAAAAAAGATCTAGATTCATACTTTGAAAATATCAATAAAAATTTAGGGAAAGGAGTTAATGAATTTATTCTAGAGGAAGAAAAACTCAAGAATAATATAAACTAGTATTAGAAAAATTTTGAGAAATAGAAAGAACATTTAGAAGTTTTAAAAGATCAATGGCAATGTAAAATATAAAAAAGGAAAAAAAAAGTCTAAAATATAATATAAAATATAATGAGATAAAGTTGGCAAGAAGGAGAGACTAACATTTAAAATGTAATGAAAGTACAAGGATTTGAACATAGGATTTTTCAGTCTATATTCTCCACTCTATCTTAAGCAACTGATACTCTTCATCATATACATACAAAAAGATAGATGACCCCTAATATATGTATATTATGCAGAACCAGCACTCATCAGATGGGCCAGATCATAATCTCCCATACATATATACAATCAATGCTCAGTTTATATTAAAATAGCAATTCCTTAAATTTTGTTATCAATATAAATCAAGCACTGATTGTATATATATGAGAAATTATGATCTGGCCCAACTGATGAATGTTGATTATGCACAAAATATATATATTGGAGATTTTTTTTTTTTGCATGCATGTGGTCTTGTGTATCAATTGTTTGAGATAGAGTGGAGGACAAATATAGATTTAAAAATCCTAAGTTCATATCCCTCTACTTACCTGCTATCATTAAAATTCAGGATTCATGAGATTTGAGTTGATGACGTTTTCTTCCATTTTGTTTTTTGAATTTAACAGCAGTTTAGAAGGGTTAAGGAATTAACTAAAAGTACTTACAAGACTGTATATACTTGTTAATTACCATTATATTTATTAGTTTTATTGTTATTATATATATATACATGTTCCTTTTTTAGAAAACAAAAGTAAAAATACTGAAAACTAAATGAAATAAGATTACAATATTTGACGGGGAAATTAAGAAGTTGAAGAGGAATTAAATTGGACATGAAATCGAATAGTTGAACTGGTTTGTACAGATGAAAACAAAGGTAGAAGCAAAAAAGCTATTTGGTAATATTAAAGAAAGAGAATATCTGAAGAATAGAACTAATAATAAAAAGATTTGAAAAAGGTGATCTGATTATAGTGCAGGGCTAGCCTTTTGGTAAATAACACTGATGATGACAGGTGATGAATAATGCCAACTATCGCTGAATGTTCTTTGAATAAGAGACTCTTCTAAGTCACAAAAACTGCTTTTATTACAATATACATATGTATGCATCTTTTATACAGATACACATTTATGATTATTAAATTTTTTTAAAAAAAGCTTTCTAATAAAGTTTTGTAGGATCTTAATTGTATTTTTTATATATATATAATTAAATTTATTAGCATCTTTCTCATTCTTTGGTTTATTAAATATTCATTTGATAATCCCAAGTGTAGTTACAAAATTAATTTTCTTCTAACTAACTTCATCTATTGCTCTTTTTCTCCATTTTATTTATTAACAGTGAAAAATTTTTATATCATGTTAAATCAAATTTTTATTAATTTTGTTTTTTTTTTTCTTTTTTTTAATATTCAAAATAATTTTGAAGTAGAATAGTGAATTAAGTAGGAGGAATAAAAAGCATTTATAAAATTATTTGTAATTATTTCTCTCCCTTTTTTTAAAATCAAATTCTCTCCATCTTTGTTTCAAAAGGTCATTTTTATATATTTTTAAAATGCATATATGCATTGATGTTTTTTTTTTAATTTAAAATTTAATTCATTCATTAATGAACACATCTATGTATGTACACATATTATATAAAAATTATAAATTTAACCTGTCAAAAAGACAATCCATGACTCTCTTATCTCCAAGTATCAATTGAACGTTAATAAAAATAATAGTATGGTTTCATTGGGAAACATTGTAACGTTTTAGTACCAAAATGGACAGTTTAACATAATAGTTTTTATTTGTTTAATCACATTAATGTCACCCCTCCCCCTATATTCATCTGAGAATTTAACTTGTGAATCTATAACTCTGTTACTATGCCAAATCATATAGGGTGCTTCAATTAAATGCATCCAAAAATAAAAAAAATGCTTTTAAACAAAATGTAGTGAACCAGTAATAAAAATAAGTAGCAAACATAACAGAAAATTAAAAAATGATATATATATATATATGCCATTTACAATGTAACTGTAAATTTAATTGCCTATTTATATAAACTTGATATTCATAAATTTACATTTAATGTAGAAATATTTTAGATATAAATATACATAGTTTATTCTACATGAAATTTAAACAGAAAAAAAAAATGCATACAACTTTGTTGCTTGGGAGTTCATAAGAAATTTGAGTGCCAGAATCGATCTTGGGATCCCCCGACCCCAAGTCTGATGCTCTACTAACTGTATCAAACCATGCAGGGATTTAAATAGAAGTAACTTTGTATGAACAGTACTCATATATCAATAAATGCAGAGAATAGAGTGACTTTAAAATGATAGCTCATTCTTTGAGTTCTGATGATTTTAAGCATTTGTTTATAGACATTATTAAAAAAAAAATAGAATATCAAATTTGTATATTAGCATGATATGAGTCTAGTATAAATTATTTTAAAAGTATAATTGAATATTTAGAGGACCAAAGTGATGTTTCTTTTTTAACAGTTTCATAATATGAAAGAAAATTCCATTTCTATAAATGCCTATATAAATATACAGACTTTTAGATATGTGGAAGTTAAATAGAACTTCTGGAAGCTATATATAAACAACACTCATACATCAGTAAATGCAAAAAAATAGAATGACTCCAAAATGACTACTTACTTCTTGAATTCTGATGGTTTTAAACATTTATTTATTGAAGTTATTGGAAAATAGGTAAGGAAACTTATATATTAGGTCTTCTTTTGCATTTATTGACATATAATGATGTTTTTAAATAGCTTCTGAAAGTTTTGGTTACCTTTGTTTAAATTTTATATATATAATGTAAATTGTGGCATAAATTTAAAGAAAAATTTTCTATACTTTTCATAGTATTGCATCAATATGATATAAAAATGCTGTAACTGTAAAAAATATTATTTTTGTAGTTAGAACATTTATTTAATATATTCTATATTTATATATAGAATTTGCACAAAACCCTTTAAATATGTCATACCATTCATAATTCAGTAGGACTAAGTTTATTGATGTGAATCAGAAGGGGGAAAAATAGCCTTTTTATTAGAAGTACACTAATTTTATTTTTTTGTTATTTAACAAAAAAGAAAGGAAGGGATTTTTTTTAAAACAGAAAATTAACTTTTAGACATTTCAATAATGCAAAAAAGATATTAACTTTATTAATTATAAAATTGTTAATAAGAAAGTATCTTACTTCAAATATTATCAGAAAGACATTTCATATTTATGCCTTTTTAATTTAAAAAAATTATATATACTTGTCAAGCGTTGGTGGCTGAATGGTCAGTACAGCTGCCTTACAAGCAGTTGTCCTGGGTTCACGGTTCGCTTCCCGGCCGATGCTTTGACACATGAAAAAATATATATATATTTTATAAAATGTTTTCAATATGGTAATATTCTATGACCATGCAGCAATAAAGATTTAGATTTATATATTTTTTTCAATTTGGAATGAACTATTAACATAAGTTGGGAACAGTCTGTATTAAGATGTTAGAATGGATTATGTTAAAAGTGGCATACATTGGAAATTACTGATGGTAATCAAATGTTATTTCTTGGTTGTTGTTCATAGCTTAATTATATCAATATGTGTTCATATTAGAAACAGTTATAATTATGACAGACAAATAATATGTATTTTTGCAATCAATACTAATAAATGCTGATATAGATATATAAATTTAATGATATAAAGGGCTCATTAAAGTATATGGTGTAAATTTTTTTTAGAAAAGATTGTATAATCAATAGTAAGCTTCCACTGATAGTTTTCAATTATCATTGCTTGTTCTTAGTATTTAGTTGCCTAATTATTGTCACTTGTGTTTCTGCAAATAATTTAATTCAAGTTTAATGATTGTTTTTCAGTATGTTCAAAGAAGTTTTAAATTTTAACATTCAAGTAATTTATTCCAGAAATCTCAAGACTTAATTTGTAAATATTAGCTTTAATCATTTGTACATACATTTTTAAAATTAAAGCAGAAGTAACTGTAATCCCATGTGTACTATATATAAACTAATAATTTACCATTAGTAAACAAAAAAAATAGAATCATATTACCTATACCTTTTGCTCTGATGGTATTTAAGCATGCATTTGCAGACATAACTTGAACTCTCTGTATTAGCTGAATTAAGTATGGTCCAATTTTGAAATCACTTATATACTCAGAGGATGAAGAACAATACCCTGTTTTTACAATTCTTAAATATTAAATGAAATATCAATTTTAGTAAGTAATATTTCTAAGACTATAACCTCAAAAATATGTGTGTAAAAATGCAATCGTAGGGACCTTTACAGGTCTTAACCAAAATCATAGCATAACATATATGAAATTGAGGTGGAACTAATTGTAATCTTCCATAAGCTGTGGATAAACGAATAATTCGCCCTCAGTAAATGAAAAGAATAGAGTGATACCATCTATTTTTTTAACACCAATGGTATTTAATTACGCATTTACTAAAGTGTTAGAATTCAGGTGGTGAACCTCTGTATTACCTTGATTTAAGTACAGCCCAAAACTATTTTGAAAGTGCTATTATACATTCAGTTTATACATAGCTCACAGAGGGTTATAATTGCTTCCACCTTAATTTTATATACATTAAGGTACGATTATTTACATTTACAAGTACTAAACTGATATTTCATTTAATATAAGGGTTATTAAAAATGAGTTGGTGTCTTGAACTTCTGAATGCAGAATAGTGATTTCAAAATAGTTTGGGTCATACTTAATTCAGCTAATACCCAGATTTCATGCTCTGCAATATAAAATATCTATAAATGCATGCTTAAATAACATCAAAACGAATTATTAGTTTTATATAACTCATTCGGTGTTATAGCCTTTTCTGTTTTAAATTTATATACATTAAGCTATGATTATACATTTTTAAATTAAAAGACATATTGGAGATAACATGAAATAAAAACTATTATACATTTGGTTTTAATATTAATTTGATTTTTTTTTTTAAAAAAAGAAAGAAAAAGATATAGAATGTTATTTGATAAAAGCTTATCATAAGTGAATTAAGATTGCAATGCTATAAATGTGGAATAAATAATATATTTTTTAAAAATGTGTTTTGTAATTAGTAAATTGTAATATATTTTCGAAATATAAATATTTAATTTTTTATGACAAGCATTGTTTCTGCAGCACTTTCTAATAGTGCTGCTGTCGCTTTAGGCTTAAAATTTATATTGATTTATTAGTTTTAAAAAAAATCAGTTGTCAATATTGTATAGAGATAAGCCAAGAGCCCCACTGATTTGTAGATTTTTTGTTGTTAGGTTTCAATAGGTCCTATGAATGCACTGACAAGTGTTTTTCTTTTGTGTTAATTTTTAGTTTAGAAAAAAAAATTGTATATTTTACATAATTTACTTACATATTTATGATTGTTTTTGCAACATATTTGTGAAGTGTTTTGGGTTAAATTGATTTGTTTTTAAAAAAAAGTGAAACCAAAACTACAACAATAAACAGAAAATATGATTCAGTGAAAAAGAAATATTTTCATAAATGTCAAAGCACTTTTTGTGTATGATATATTAATAACTATAAGTGTAATTTTAAATTTTAAATCAGGATTTTGTTGCTTCATGGTATTTCTTAGCAATTTGTTTGGATTTGAGAAATGGTTTTCAAATAAAAGATATCTTGTTAAAGTTTTTTTTTTTTTTTAATCAGAAATATAGCAATCATCCAATATGAAAAAAAAAATGTTTTATCACTTTTCTTCTATATTTGCAAAGTTAAAATATCTTTTAGAATGCTTTTCTTTATATAAACTTATATTTGTAATAATAAAGATTATCAAAATATAGAATAAATATTTAGTTACAAAAATAAAATATTGCAAATGTAATTCAAACAACCATTAGGTGCTACTTCTGTAGATACTTACAGAAAATGAACTGAATGAGGCAGAAAAGAAATTAAAAAGGGGAAAAACAAGAGATTTAGATGGATGGGCAGCAGAATGGTAATGAATTTAGGAAATATGGCAAAATTAAATCTACTATCATGTTTTAATAAGATGGCACAGAAGAGAAATTTTCCGAATAGTTGGAGTAATATAAGAGTAAGGCTACTATTTAAAGGAAAGGGTAAGGATCATGGAAAGTTAAGCAATTATAGACTATTAGTAGTAATGTCAGTATTATATAAAGTTTTCATATAGATGGTGGCTGGGTCACAAAATGGATGGAAGAAAATAATATAGTGGGAGAAATGCAAGGAGATTTTTGATCAGATAGGCATGTAGGAAATAGTTTATTTATAGTAACACAGCTTATGGATATGAGTAGAAATACAGGTAGACAGTTATAAATGTTTTTTTTTTTTTATAGATATAGAGAAGATATATGATAGAATAAATAGAAATAGATTATGGGTAAGTTTAGTATATTTGGGAAATGAATGAAGCTTTAGTGAATCTAAATGAGATTGTATGAAAATAATTGCTATACATTTCATTTAGAGGATATATAATCAGTTAAAGTTAAAAATTGAGACTAAGGCAAGGATGCCCTATAACACCTATTTTGTTTTTGTGTGTATTTGAGAGAAATGGAGAGAACAATAGAAAGAATAGGAAGAGGGATAGAGATACTATTAATAGAAGGTAAGGGAGTATATACTTTATCGGGTCTTATGTGCACAGAAAGTAGGGAAGATATGGCAGTTATGCTGAAGCCATGCACAAGAATGAATAAAGAGATGGGAATTAAATTTAGTGAAGAAAAATCAAAAGTAATGATGATTAATACTAGGGAAAGAGAAGAGAAAGAATTTTTATTGGGGGATATAAAGTTAAGTGTGGCGAATAGGTATAATTATTTGGGAATCATCTTAAGTAATCAGAGAAATTGTTTGTATGAATGGGAGAAAAAAATTATAGTTGAAGTGAAGAAAAGAAAGGGTCTGATAAGGAAATTAACAGTGTTTTTATATATTAAATATGATGTAGCTAGAATTGTATGGAAGAGAGTGGCAGTATGTTAACAATGTTTTATGTTTTAGTAAAGAGGTGTTAGATTACTTAGAAAAAGTATAAAGAGATGTAGGAACATGTGCATTATTAGATGTGTGGACAGCAAAGAAGACAATTCAAGGAGAAATGGGATGGTCAAATTTGTATATGAGAGTTGCAAAAAACAAAATGAAACTATTCAGTAGATTGCAGTTTATGGATAATAAGAGAATAGCCAAAATTGTATTTAATTGGGTTATGAATAAAGGGCAGGCAACAAAATGGATGAGAAAGGTCGTATGGTATGCAGAGGATTTGGATAAAGAATTTATGTAAGTATACTTATACAAAAGATGGGATGATTGTCTTAGGAGAATTGTTGAATGTTGTAGTGGCAAGGAATGGGATAGAAGAATAAGTGCATTAATAAAGAATAGTGAGTTGGAGAGATGGAGAACTAGTATGGAGAATAAAAATAGTTTAAATATTTATAGAAGTAAACAGAATATTGGATACGAGTTAATTTATGATAATAGCAAGAAAAGTAGTTTACTGTTTAAGGCTCAAATAGGATGGAATATACACATAAATAGAAAAATTTGGGTGATTTAGCTGCAAGTTATGTAAGCAAGGCATAGAAAATATTAGGCATCTGTTAATTGAATGCAAATTCACGCAAGCAGAAAGGGTACAAATAATGAAATTGTGGAAGAATAAATATAAGCAAAGTAATTATATAGAATGTTTTTTTATGCTGGGTTTGGGAAAAGATAAGAGGGATTTAGATATAAAATTCATGGACTTGACAAAATTATGTTGTGGAAGTGAGATAGAGCATGAGAGAGAAGAATATGGGAAACTTGGGATTGCAAATGGAAAAGGAAGTTTTTCTGGGCATAATGGCTGAGAGATTCCTGACTTCGAATGAGAAGTCAGAGTGCATCGCATCACATTAAACTACAGCAATTGACTATTACATATTTTGAATAATGATATATATAAGAGATTATGATCTGTGCATCTGATGTGTGTTGGTTCAGCACAAAATGTGTATTCTGTGGATCATAGATCTTTTTCGTATGTCTTTAGTCATAAGTTTATGATTACATCCCTCCACAAGGTGTTAAAAGCAAATAGGAACCAGTCCCTACCATGCATGAGAATATTGTAATGAAAATTGCATTATATAAATATTATTATTAGTAGATAATCTTTAGTCTAATGAATGACTAATAAAAATTATTAACCATTAGGTGCTGTCAAAGTGGAGCTCGTCAAACTGCTAGTGAAATATTTAAAAACTGAATTTAGTGTAATTAATTTTGTTTCCCGTAAATGTGTTGAGAATCATTAGCAGTCAAAAAATAAACTATAGAATTGATGTCAAGCAATGATTGACTAATAGTTAAAGCTTTGGATTTGAGATCAGAGTATGCTATTTCCAAAGTTAAAATTTGCTGAGTGCCCAACACACTATTCTTGCACTGATTTAAACTAGATTCAGTTTCTTTCAGATTAGTTTTTTAGTGAAAAAAAAAAAATCCAAATAAATAAAAAGTCAGGAATTTGCATTTGTCAGAGGTTGACTCTACTATGAGAAGAGCATTAAATCATTTGATATAAAATATTTCATTATATTATTAATATATACAATATATTAATTTATATATATTAGGATCAGACATCAAATTTTTCTAAATTTATAACCATCCAACAAGATAATATGACTGTTTGTTTACATTCACGTTTGTGTCAATTGTTGTGTATATGCTCATATATATACCCCCCCCCCATCTGCAATGTCAATCTATACATACAATGGTGTACAGGAAATTTTACTTAATGGTACTGAGGTCTTGATCATGAACTATCGGCCACTTCCATTTTTTTATTCTTTTTCAGCAAGTTCACAAGGTTCATAGTTTCACAGGCAAACTGAGAGTAAAACTTGCAATAAAAATTACATAATCCTAAAAAGGATTGGAGCTATTTATGGTTCTGAGGAGTTGGTTTTCAATAGCATCCATCTTTTCGGAGTAACTTTTACCCCATGCTTGTTTATTACGTGACCTAAAAACATCTCTTGAATCGCGAATTTACTCTTTTCCAAGTTGATCATGATATTTTCCTGCTACCATCTCTCTGAAGAACTTGTTTTCTATATTGCAAATGTTCAAACGATGTCCTTTGAGGCAGTGATGATTTCATTGATGTAGCATACCATGTGTTGTTGCATGTCCCTCTATTGATGAATTCAAATGGGACTTTTGAATATGTGGGTGTCTAAAAACAGTATATTTCTGGTCTTGCAGATCTAAAACCATCTGCCAGTAGCTGGCAGTAAGGTCCAAGGTGGATGGAAAATAGTTTTCCTGGCTAGCTGAATGAATATTTCCTCTATGGGCAGAGGTTTGTTTCTCTCAGGGATTGTTATACTATTAAGACGGCGAGTCAGTTTCCGGTACTTGAATTGCTGCCTCTCATACCTTGGTTGCAGTTAGTGCTGGGTCAATAGGCTGAACGAAGCAACTTTTTTTCCACCACATGATGATTGGTTTCAAAATTGATACCTTCATTGAGTATCTGACAGGTCCTTTTGGAATAATCGATGATGCATTGGTGTTGGGTCAGAAAGTCAGATCCTAGAGAACTGTGTCATGGATTAGTCCTGACATTATCAGGAACACATGGCCTATGTAAATTTTTCCAGAACTGACCTCTAACCACACCTGATAATTCTCACTAAGTTTTTTTTTTTATTTGCTAGCATCAATGTAATAGGGCGAGTCGGGAGTTGCATGATGATGGTGTTGTCTTCCTCGAGAGTATTTACCCATGTCCTTGATATGATCGATATCTGACTTCTGGAATCAATAAGGCCTTCGCATTTCAGGACCCATCTTGTACTCCTAATGTAGGTGATACATTCATCATTCCTCTCTCTTCGTGGTCATCTTTCTTGGGAATAATCATATTCCTCAGGTTGGTCATTACTACTTCTTCATTGGTGACAGCAATCTTCCGTGGTAAGAGCTTCATGGCACATTCTGGAGATAGCCCTGAGAGGCACCGGAAAGATAGTTCGGCTTCATACTTGACTGGCATTCTGGAATCACTTATCAATCTAGTTTCTTTTCTTGTTGTTCTTATCGGGAAAGAAGAAATGGACTGAGAAAAGAGCCCTTATTTCCAATCTACTGTATTTATATGCACCAAATTATTACAGGAATGCCTCTGTTCATTGGTCCAGAGGCAGATAAAACAATAAATTCTTTGCCAAAATGCAGGCCATTCTTAATTAAAAGCAAGATATAAGAAGCTGATAAATTCCAAATCACATCCCAATCCAAAACAATTTAAGAATAAAAATAAATTAAACGAAGTACTTTCATTAGCGAAATATTTTTAGTTAAAATGATAAAATTATAAAAGGTAAATACCCTAAAAAAAACTATGATAAGAAAATAATATTTTAATTAATGAAAGCCAAGCTTTAAAATATTTAATTAGTGAAGCAAAACTCCACCTTGGGTTAATTTGAACCTGCCATCTTGGTTATATCTTCTTTCTTTTATATTTTTACAAAATTGAAATTAAATACAAATAATTTTATAAAAATGACAAAATTTAAGTGATTACAAATTTTTCTTTTTACAAAAAAAAATAAGATCAAAATAGTTAAAAGTAACAAAATGATTATATTTGTTATACAGGAAAGTTTTTGCATATATATATATGTCGCCACATAGTAGGTGATGGCATTGTTAGTAAATTAAATATGATTACTGGATTTGAACCCTTGTAGATTGTTAGTTTTTAGGAATGAAAACATGAAGCTCATTCTGACTACAGAGTGACTGCTTCAATATATATGTGAACTTATGTTTATCCACATAATTATTTATATCAAAGTACTTTTATTTTTTTATGAATAATTTTACAAAATTGTCATGATAATAATAGAGATTAATGCTTATTCATAGACTATAATTGTTGGAATTTTTTTATTTTAGAGCTATGACATTATGAATGAATACATTTAATGTTTTCTCTACATTCTTTTTGACAAATAATTAACTATTATTATTTTTGTAATTGTTCTATTTTAATATATATATATATTACTATTTACAAATATAAATATAAATGTTATATTTTAATATATATATATATTACTATTTACAAAAATAAATTAAACACCATATGAATGCATAGCAATACTTTAGTAAGATTAATTTAACATATGCTAGTTGCAGAAATTTTTTTTATGATCTTTGATGAAAAAAATCAAACAATCTCTGCTGGATGTATATTTCTATCATAACCAAGTGTACCAACATTGAAATTGGCACATAATAATTTATCTAAAAAAAAAAATTATTAAAATAATCTTTCGTAAAAGAAAAACATGAAATTAAAAGTTGAAAAGTTTTATTACAGTTTGTTTTCGAAAAAAAAGTAAGAGTCAAATAGTTTTCTATCATTAGTTTTTGAAATAAAAGTTGCAATTAATTAATTGTAATGGGAGAGGAGTTTTCGTTAGAAAAGTTAAACTAAAGAGTTTATTATTATTAGTTGAAAGTGATTTTACAGTTTAAAATATAAATCTCTTTTTATTTAAGCTAGAGAAAAGGTGATCTTAAAACTAGTATTGAGTCTAGATGAATTATATATGTGCGTAAATGATTAATATAAGTTTGTTAATAAAATATATATGTGCAATGGCAAATAATGGATGTGTAATAAATATTAAATAAATAAATGAAAATCAAAAATATAAAACAACAAGTTCATCGGTGGCTACTAATTAAAAACAAAAAAACAACATGTTTGCATGGCTATTAATTAAATGATCTTTTAAAACACGTTGTCAAAGGATTATCAAAGGAATTTTGACAACAGATATTGCCAGAGGATATCAAAAAGAAAAACACTTCACAGGTATAAATAGTAAAATTTTATCAGACAATCAGTTCAGAAAAACGTTCAGTCTAGTTAATTACATCAGAGGTAACAGTTGAGTTCAGTTCAGAGAGTATAATCTAGATCGTGCAGTTATTATGAATCAATCAAGAATTCAATGTTAAAACCACGGGAAACATGCGGTTGTTCTCCAGCCTGAAGTCCAGTGAAACAGCAAAATCTGTCCGTGAAATAATATCTGCGTAACAGCTTGGAAATCCTCCGTCAATATCTAATTGTCTCCAATAATAGAAGTGAATAATAATGAAACTCCTCAAGGAAACGTCCCAGCCAGCTGAAAATATTCTCACCTAAAGCAGTAACCAAAGCAAACGAAGTTCTACGTCCACATTCAAAATCCTAAGTAATAATATTTCATATTCTTATTTCTATAGTAGCCATCGCAATAAATTGTAAAGCCTCCAGAGACAAGTAATTTGAACTCTATAAGCATGCATAAAATAAACTATTGATGTGCGTGTTTGTGAATGCTATATAATTTTATAAACGTCAAATATTATTTATGCTTTCTCATAAGATATATATTATTGTGTTAAATTAAAATGTGCATGTGTTATATTGGATTTATAAAATGTTTAAAATTAGTAAATGTTAATTAAAATAAATGGTCTTTAAAACTTAAACTTTATTTGTCAGTCAATTCTTTTTACTAATCTCTCTTACAATTCTTTTTACCATTCTTTTGTCAAATCTTTTTATCAATTCCTTTTACCAATCTTTTTATCAATTTTTTCCATCAATCTTTTATACCTGTAGTTAAGGAATAAATTCTTATTGGTTACCAGTAACTGAGCTAGTCGTGGATACTTAGGCATTGAGTTAGTGACCATTGTTCAAAGTGCATTGTTTATTCTTCAGAATAAATAGCTGGTGCCCATGTTTACACAAAACAAAAAAGTGCTTTGAACTTGGTGTTGAACTCAACAGTCGAGAAGTTATGCCCTGGAAATGTGACGCTAGTTATATATTTTATAGCTATTGTTTGGACATACATACTTCCTGAGTATGTTCTCTGCCTAAGAGACCGGTGTTTTGAACAATGCAAATTCGAACCTGGTACAATGGCATGACCAATGTGGGCCGAACCTATCATAAATGACAGTTAACTAAATACTTAGTTTCATGTTTAAAAAATTTTTTTATACAAAAGCTAAATTACGTATGTGAAAGTGTTTTAATTTTAAAAAAAGAATTGACTGAAAACTTTTTTTCTTTAAATGAAAAGAGATTTATGCTATTTACGTTAGTTAAAATAAATCATTCTGTTAAATCAGAGGCAATTAGATATTATGGGCAGAGTTAAAGCATTAAGATCGACTAGAAAAATGGACAAAGGGGGTGGAGTCAGCATGTTTCCGTTTTAGTAAGAAAAATAAATAAACAATAAGAATATTTGATTTGTTAATGCGAAAGATAATTTTCAAAAAAATAAAAAATAATAGCATAACTATGAATAGAGAAATGGAGCCGGAAGAATGGCCAATATATTTCAAAAATCCCCAGTTAGTAGAGAAACAGAAGAGATATCTGAGATGCGAATGATGATGAAAATGATGATGAATATGATGCAAGAGTTCAAAGAAGAATTGTGTCAGAAATTTGAGCAAAGTCAGCTAGACCTCAAAAAAGAAATATGTCAGAAATTCGAGCAAAGTCAGCAAGACCTCAAAGAAGAATTGTGTCAGAAATTTAAACAAAGCCAGTTAGAACTCAAAGCAGAATTGAAGGAAGAAATTAGTCAGGTTAAAGGAGAAATTAAGGAACTCAGAGCAGAAGTAAGAGAAATAAGACATGAAATTACAGGAATCGTAGAGATAAATCAAGGAATCATAGAAGTAGATTTTGTCAAGGAAAATCAGGAAGTTGATGTCATGAAAGAGGTAGAAATTGAATTAGAATCAGATAGTGTTGTGACAGATAAAGTAGAAACAAATGTAGACCAAGAAATAGAAGAGAGATATAAGTTCAAGGTAGAAGATAGCATAAAAGAGTTTTTACAAGGAATTAAAAATAAAAGGTTTAAAGTAAACGTTCGTGTTCGTAGATTTAAAAACAGATTTAAAAAAGGAAAGCGTAGAAAAAAATATTCCCAGATTGAAGTAATTCGGAGTTTGTCTAAATATCAAGGTTTTTCTAATTTACAAGGCAGAAAATAGAACAGAGCATGAAAGAGATAAAATAATAGATAAGAAAGTTAGTTTATATTATAGAGTTAGTATGTAGAAAGAAGGAACCGCCTGATAAAGTTTAAAAGTTAGTAATAGGGACGGAATATTAAAGTAAACAAAAACAATGAGGACCGGAAATGGACTATGAGTAAAACAATAATTTTGACGTAGGTGAAAAGCCTGAATTAGAATTTCATTATTTAAAATGATGGATTGTTTTGGCAAATAATAATAATGGAGGCTTCGCAAAATAAAAGATTTTTTTTCTCCACGCACATATTTAGAAAGAAAAATGCTCGTAAATAAACAGTTCAAAAAAAAAAAAAAATCAATCAATCAATAAAATCAAGTTAAGTAAATGGGTCAAATGAATGATATAAAAGTAATGTTTATAGGATTAAATAAATCAAGTATTCAAGTTAAATAAATAAATAAAATATCCGTAAGAAAAATATCTGTATAATAATGAATTGTAATAAAGTAAGTTGTTTTTGAATATACGCAAGTTAATAAAAGGAAGTAAATAAATGATTTAAAGTCAGGTCAAATAAAATAAAATAGTTTTCTAAGTATATGCACATTAATATATAAGGTAAACAAATGGTTTAAAAATAATATCATAATATAAATAAATATGTAAACTGATATCCGTAATAGTTTAGAATAGTACTGTAAGATTAAATAAATATGTAAGATAATGTTCGTAATAGTTCAGAATAATATAAATAAATATGTTAAAGTAATGTTCATGTGTATTTAAAAATAATATTGTAGGATTAGTGATGAATAATATAAATGAAAGTCAATCTAAGTTATATTAGGAATGTATAAGGGTTTGAAACTAAAGGGAAGAGGGTAGTATTGAAATAAGTTAGATAAGGATAAGTTAAAGCTGTCGACTGGATAAATTTTAGCACCCGTAACAGATTGGCAGGGATCATTCTTCTTTTAAAATGCGCACTGGGGACAATCCAGCATAAGTCGCAAGTCATTTTTCCAGGGTAGAATCCCCATATCTCGTACCTCGTTTTCCAAAGCTTAAGTCGAAAATGGACAGTTGAAAATTTCTGCCATTCGCAGCGACCTTTTCTTAGTCAAGGTCCGATCAAGAGAATCGGCAGCCGAAGCTTCATTTTTCATAGTGTAAGTCGGTATAAGATAGTGAATCTGCATCCGCCTCGTTTCCAAAGATCCCTGTGCCACAAAATTAGTTTGTCCTCGTGGTCAATATCCAGGACTCAGAACATTGTAAGCAATGCTGCCAGCATCGAAAGAAGTAAAGCATAATTAAAGATTGGCCTTAGTATGTAAAGTGAAAGATATGCAAGGCAAACTTAGAAAAATAATAAATTAAGAATTAACATTGTCAGAGATAAAAAGGTCAAAATGAAGCATTTTACTCTCAAAGGGGGGACAGTGTAATGTACCAACATTGAAATTGGCACATAATAATTTATCTAAAAAAAAAAATTATTAAAATAATCTTTCGTAAAAGAAAAACGTGAAATTAAAAGTTGAAGAGTTTTATTACAGTTTGTTTTCAAAAAAAAAGTAAGAGTCAAATAGTTTTCTATCATTAGTTTTTGAAATAAAAGTTGCAATTAATTAATTGTAATGGGAGAGGGGTTTTTGTTAGAAAAGTTAAACTAAAGAGTTTATTATTATTAGTTGAAAGTGATTTTACAGTTTAAAATATAAATCTCTTTTTATTTAAGCTAGAGAAAAGGTGATCTTAAAACTAGTATTGAGTCTAGATGAATTATATATGTGCGTAAATGATTAATATAAGTTTGTTAATAAAATATATTTGTGCGATGGTAAATAATGGATGCGTAATAAATGTTAAAAAAATTAATGAAAATTAAAAATATAAAACAACAAGTTCAGCAGTGGCTACTAATTAAAAACAAAAAAACAACACGTTTGCATGGCTATTAATTAAACGATCTTCCAAAATACGTTGTCAAAGGATTATCAAATGAATTTTGACAACAGATATTGCCAGAGAATATCAAAAAGAAAAACACTTCGCAGGTATAAATAGTAAAATTTTATCGGACAATCAGTTCAGAAAAACGTTCAGTCTAGTTAATCACATCAGAGATAACAGTTGAGTTCAGTTCAGAGAGTATAATCTAGATCGTGCAGTTATTATGAATCAATCAAGAATGCAGTGTTAAAACCATGGGAAACATGCGGTTGTTCTCCAGCCTGAAGTCCAGTGAAACAGCAAAATCTGCCCGTGGAATAATGTCTGCATAACAGCTTGGAAATCCTCCATCAATATCTAATTGTCTCCAATAATAATAGAAGTGAATAATAATGAAACTCCTCAAGGAAACGCCCCAGCCGGCTGGAAATATTCTCACCTAAAGCTGTAACCAAAGCAAACGAAGTTCTACGTCCACATTCAAAATCCTAGGTAATAATATTTCATATTCTTATTTTTATAGTAGCCAAATCCTAGGTAATAATATTTCATATTCTTATTTTTATAGTAGCCATCGCAATAAATTGTAAAGCCTCCAGAGACAAGTAATTTGAACTCTATAAGCATGCATAAAATGAACTATTGATGTGCGTGTTTGTGAATGCTATATGATTTTATAAACATCAAATATTATTTATGCTTTCTCATAAGATATATATTAGTGTGTTAAATTAAAATGTGCGTGGATTATATTAGATTTATAAAATGTTTAAAATTAGTAAATGTTAATTAAAATAAATGGTCTTTAAAACTTAAATTTTATTTGTCGGTCAATTCTTTTTACTAATGTCTCTTACAATTCTTTTTACCATTCTTTTTATCAATTCCTTTTACCAATCTTTTCATCAATTCTTTCCATCAATCTTTTATGCCTCTAGTTAAGGAATAATTCTTATTGGTTACCAGTAACTGAGCTAGTCATGGATACTTAGGCATTGAGTTAGTGGCCATTGTTCAAAGTGGGTTGTTTATTCTTCAGAATAAATAGCTGGCACCCATGTTTACACAAAACAAAAAAGTGCTTTGAACTTGGTGTTGAACTCAACAGTCGAGAAGAAGTTATGTCCTGGAAATGTGATGCTAGTTATATATTTTATAGCTATCGTTTGGACATACATACTTTCCGAGTATGTTCTTCTCTGCCTAAGTGACTGGTTTTTCGAACAACCCATATTCGAACCCAGTACACAAGGTTATCATTATCCTGAAAACCAGTTAACACCTCAGTCAACACAGCTATGTTATTCTATTTAATTTAGTGGATTATGGGATTTATGTATGGGAGAGACAATCTATTATTGATAGTGTATTTTTAGGACATTATATAAAGTGTGTGTTTACTCAATTTTTTGAATTTGTGAAGACAATACAGCATGTTATTTGTCCTGATGGTATTTTCTGGGATTGAACTTGGTAAAGTGAGATTTGCATAGATCTGAATACTTTTGCAATATTTTATTTGATATTAAAGTTAGTTAAATTACTGCTCAATTTATATTCAAACTCATATTAAATAGAATGTTGGGGCAGTATTCAAATAAAAATTGTGTTGCTGTGTTTGATGGAATGTCCATCAGTTTTCAGGTTGCTGATGGCATATTTGACAGAAATATATGTCCAGAAGAGATTGTTTGATTTTTTTCATCAAACACTATTGCTAGAAAGATCATAAAAAAATTCTATAGATTCCATATGTTAGTATATATAACATACTGTGATTCCATGGGAGTTATATATTGGAGCAGCCAAATTAATTTTCATGAATCCAGGGGAGTTTTATGTTATAACAGTCAAATTAACTGTAATGTACTATGGGATTTTTTCCCCCCTTAGAGTTATTTTTAAATCAATGACAATGATGTCTATGCATGGGGATAACAAACTGTTGCTGATACTTCATCCCTGTGTCATTTGCATAAGATGTGAGGGTAGTAGATGTTAGGAATTTGTATAGGCACTTCACAGCCTGATATTGTTTTAGATGATATTTTCCAAAATTAGAAATGGAAAATGCATAGATTAGAATACTTTTGGCATTCTACATAAGAGGCATGATCATCATCATTATGTTAGTATATCAGTGAGGCTTAGATTGAAAACATATTTTTCAGTTTGAACGAATCACTTGATGAATAATAGAGAATATGATAGTATCTGGAAGGAAAATGTATTAGATCCTAAAGGTCCTGTTGCACTATTCCAAAATTTAAACATCCTCATGGATGAAAGTCATAAGCTTGAATCTTATTTAAGGATGTTGGATAGGAAAATACAGATAGGGATGCATTAAGTACTAATATCTGTCATTATTTACTAAAGTTTACTGTAAGTTATAGAGAAGGTAAAAAAAATATGCTGGTTAACAAGGTATAAGTTGGAGTCATATGATAGTTTCTGAGACCATCATGTATAATTAAAATACTAAATATAATTGTATGTGTACCTAAACACATATATAATAAATGTTCTCATTTTTAAATCATGTTGAATTTTATTGATTAGATTTTACTCAGACATTTATAAAATGATGACTGCCTTAAGTGGTGGTCCTTCTTGAAATTGGAGTAAATAACTTTAAACATTAACTTATATTTTAATGTCATGACAGGAAACACTGAGAAATCTCATTCATAAATCATCACTCTAATCATGATACAATACCATAATTCAGATGACATATATTTATTTCTTAATGCATTCATATTTTATGAAAGATCATTGAAATCATCTCTTTCATCAATGGCCGGGACTACATTATTTAAGCCATGATTCAGGTGGCATGCTAGACTTCATAGCTTAATTAGCATATTTCTTTATTACAGATTTCATCATATATTCAATAAGAGAGGAGTAACAAAGTGATCAAGTCACATTAATAATTAATAACATTTGCCAATGGTAATATCATACACATATATAATCATCAACTTTTAAAATATTCTAGCATTGTTAATGTTAATAAATATCATTGAATACTCCGACAATAATTATATGAGAACATTAATAAATGCATTTGCTCAAACTAACAGAAATTTTAAATGTAATAATAATGGTCCAATAAAAATTATTCCATTATGATATACAAACAAAACTGTTCAATATAACCATAATAAGTAGTCAAATTCCTTGATATTAAAAGTCTAGTTCACAAATACACTTTAATGTATTCCATTTAAAATTTATCTATACACTGCCTTAAATACCTTATTTTAATAGACATAATACATTTTCTGCGTAATTTGCATATAAGTTATGTCTGCCTCTTGAAAATATTTAATTATAAAACATATTTTGCATTTAAATACTTTATCAATTCAACCTCTAAATCTCATAAATAAAACTTAAATTAACTACCTCAAATTAATTTATTAATTTTCTTGCAATAGTGACAATTATCTAGAAATTTTTATTATTCCATTGTCTATAATCATGATTGTGACCTTCTTCATAGGTGCTTGAGCAAATAAATCTAAATTACTTGGGATGGTAGTAATTTGAGCTTTTAATTATTATTTTTTGTATTAATTATTAATAATAACATATCAAAAATGAAAATAAAATTCATTATGCTGTTTTTTTCATTTATTTTTATAACAATGATTACAAAAAATATATATTTATAATTATTATAAATCTAATGCTTGAATATCCTAGCACCTCATTGAAAAAGCCAGTAGCAGAAACTGGTCTGAGATTGGGGATATTCTGAAAAGCTTGTTCAGAGCTATTTGCAAGCTCATTATATAACATTTGTAATACAAGCTTGTTAAATTAGGTCATATGACATATGACAATTTATTTGTAATTTTATATTTTGCTATTAAGATTTTGGCGATTTTATATTGCTAAAGCTATTAATATATGGTGTATCTAAATTTGGTTCAGTTCCCATATGACTATTTAAGTTAGCTGGATTTAATGTCTAAAAATTTCAGATTTTCTACTTAATAGTTATTTATTAGATAAAGTGATAGGCTGTCTGATATTTTAAATCTAATGCTTGGATATCCTAGCATCTCACTGAGGAAGCCAGTAGCAGAAACCGATCTGAGGTTGGGGATATTCTGAAAAGCTTGTTAAGAGTTATTTGCAAGCTCATTATATAACATTTGTAATACAAGCTTGTTAAATTAGGTCATATGACATATGACAATTTATTTGTAATTTTATATTTTGCTATTAAGATTTTGGCAATTTTATATTGCTAAAGCTATTAATATATGGTGTATCTAAATTTGGTTCAGTTCCCATATGACTATTTAAGTTAGCTGGATTTAATGTCTAAAAATTTCAGATTTTCTACTTAATAGTTATTTATTAGATAAAGTGATAGGCTGTCTGATATTTTAAATCTAATGCTTGAATATCCTAGCATCTCACTGAGGAAGCCAGTAGCAGAAACCGATCTGAGGTTGGGGATATTCTGAAAAGCTTGTTAAGAGTTATTTGCAAGCTCATTATATAACATTTGTAATACAAACTTGTTAAATTAGGTTATGTGACATATGACTTAATTTCTTTGTAATTTTATATTTATAATTATACAGAACAGAATTTTTATTATATTAAATAATATATCTACACGATATGTTTATAATTACACTAATAACTGTAAATTAAATAAAAAGTGGATCAAACTTTCATATTATCCTAAAATTTATAATACATTAATGAAAACAAAAATTATATTGATAAAAATATAAATGTTGGATAATCAAATAGTAAAAGTCTGGAAAAAATTAAGATTTAATTATAAAATAAAAAACGATATAAGATATAAAGAAAGAATCATATGTAGAATTAATTGTCATATTGTAATATGATTTACTGCTGACTTATAGGCAAATAGATGACCAAAGTACATAATGGTACAATCAATAGAAGAGATGATAAATCCGCTTTCTTTATACATTTGTTATTTAACTCATGGGTATAAAATAGAAGCTATAAAAAATATTTAATCTTTAGATTACATTAAAGATCCCAAAAGAAAGATATATGAAAGAATGATAATTGTATGAATATATTTAAAACTTCAATAAATTTAATTAATTACTGATCAATTAAGAATAAATGGAAAATTATTTAATATGATAATATATATATAAAGTTGTATAAAGTATGTTTTTATTCATATTGCATATTTATGTTATATAAGTAATTTATTTCAAACGTTATTGAACTCCTAACAATTTAGATTGTGGTATGCATTTGTATTTTTATTCATTTTTTATTTAATTTTTTCTTCTTCTTCTTCTTCTTCTTCTTCTTCTTCTTCTTCTTCTTCTTCTTCTTCTTCTTCTTCTTCTTCTTCTTCTTCTTCTTCTTCTTCTTCTTCTTCTTCTTCTTCTTCTTCTTCTTCTTCTTCTTCTTCTTCTTCTTCTTCTTCTTCTTCTTCTTCTTCTTCTTCTTCTTCTTCTTCTTCTTCTTCTTCTTCTTCTTCTTCTTCTTCTTCTTCTTCTTCTTCTTCTTCTTCCTCCTCCTCCTCCTCCTCCTCCTCCTCCTCCTCCTCCTCCTCCTCCTCCTCCTCCTCCTCCTCCTCCTCCTCCTCCTCCTCCTCCTCCTCCTCCTCCTCCTCCCTCCTCCTCCTCCTCCTCCTCCTCCTCCTCCTCCTCCTCCTCCTCCTCCTCCTCCTCCTCCTCCTCCTCCTCCTCCTCCTCCTCCTCCTCCTCCTCCTCCTCCTCCTCCTCCTCCTCCTCCTCCTCCTCCTCCTCCTCCTCCTCCTCCTCCTCCTCCTCCTCCTCCTCCTCCTTCTTCTTCTTCTAATAATAATAATAATAAAACAATAAATGCCACTTTGTATCAATAATATATTACTAATTAAAATAGATAATGTTTAACGTTGAAAAAGGCATAAAATTATGGGCCAAAAAAGACTTTTATAATATATATTGTCATCAATGTTAAATATAAGTAAATCTTTTTAACTTATGTGTTTGTACAAATATTTGCTTGAATGGAATAAAATTACATTCATTTAAAATCATCAATGGGCATTAAAATTTTATAAGTGATAATGAATAAATTCATAATTAATTTTATTCATGTTCTAAATTTTTTATTTATTTTCAATTGCAAGTTTTTTTAATCATTATAATCAAAAGTTTATAGAAATCACTCAAGCATCACTGTATTTGGTTCACATGTGAAAACTTAATAATAACTGAAAATGACGGCACTATATACTGAATTTGTTTTAGCTGAATCTGGAGTTTCTTTGTTTCTGATGCATGGTGTTTTAGTAAGTTTGTAATTTGGAATATTTCACCTTAATCAAATTTAAATTCAAGTAAATTGGTAATTTGATCTTAATGGATTTAAAGTTGAAGCCTTCTTTAAATTAAACATTTTGTAAGTATATACAATGGCAATAGTTAAAATAAATTTGCTTACTTACTAATAGTTGGTAGATTCATTTATATTTAGCATTAGACTTCTCTTTACACACAAGGTTGAAGTCAGCATATGGCTGACCAATTTGCTTAGTTTTTACCCATCTATATGTATAAGTCTACAGGAATAGATAGTTGGTATAAAACTTAAGGATAATTTACTAATTTCATAAGCCTTATATATTTTTGAAACATTCCTTGGATAAGATGCCGCAATATCTGTGGTATTTACATTACTTAATATAACTAACTTGTCTAGCCATATAAGTTTCTGATTGTCACTTTTAAATTAACATTTAATTAAATCTTCAAAAACTGTTATTTCCAAAATCAATTTTTTTACAATTTTTTTTAAAGACCGACAAATATTTGGATTGCTCAATGCACACGATTTAATAAAGATTCAATTGACAATAAATTATTTAACTTAAAACAATTTTCATAACATTTTGATTTAAACTTTTACCATTCATTATTATTTTTATATAGTTTTTAACATTTAATGTTGACTATACATTTACATATGTGATCCAGACATTTTAAATTACATTTAATGAATACATATGACCATATTTGTAAGTGTGTGTGCTATTAAATGTGCAGACCTATCATAAAATTGTTAAATATTAATGTTTGTATGGTTTTCAATAATTGAGTTCGAATACAATTTTTTTTTTGTTTTTACATTTCTGGTTTTTGTGTCTAGATTAAAAAGACCTTATAAATTTTTCTTCACATGTAATTATAATTATTAAGCTCTAATTATTTCATTATATTATTATTGTTTTTAAAGCCTATATATACCTCATCCTAATAGTTTAAATGCTCAACATCATGGGATAACCATCTCTATATATGTGCAATGATATATATAAAATTAAATATTTAAAAGACTAGAAATTATAAAGTTCAGATATATACTTTAAACTTTAATTAAAGATTCATTTATGTATTGTTATTAAACACAATCATGTTGATTAAATAATTTAATTCCATTCTATTTTTTTCCATGTGTAATATCTTAAATATACTTTATAACTTTCCATTTCACCATATATACTTTAATCATATAAATTAGCTATCTGAAATAATTAAATTACCCCAAGATGTATTGCATGCTGAATGGTAATTTTCAGTTGGCCTTAATCACTACCCTTTCACATGTTCTCATTATCTTTACTCAATTTTTACATTTTTACAATTTGATCTAAAGATATCAAAATTTACAGTCACAACTATGACACTTTATTTCAGATGAATCCCTTAATGATATTAGTAAAGAATATATAGATCATTCTCTTTTGAATATTTATTGTATTTTTTGATTCTTAATTTTGTTTGTTTATTGTTCCGGATTGATTTATCATAGTTTATTACTTAATAAAAGAAGTTAGAATAGAAATTATTTTCATGCAGATAAAATTATGCCTAGTAATAGTTAAAACTTTCCGATTATCTCCAATTGATTTAATATTTTTAGCAAATTATTTGATAATTTCAAAGAAATCAAGCTATGATCGTTATTAACATGATATTTATCCAAGAAAGTTTGCTTATATGTAAACACCTATATGAGTTTGTGTGTCTGAAAAATATTATCTATAAACCACTGACAAAAGATGTCACAAGAGATAGATATTCTATTTATTTGATGATATAATATTTTCACCCAATCATTATTATCCATATAAATTTTTTTGTGACGACCAAAACTGTTCATTGTATGTTAACCAACTCCAACAAAACAATAGAATTTGCAAGTTTAAAAAAACATGTTCTTAGAAATATTTAAAGTTTGTATCAAGAATATGGGAACAAAGTGCTTGTTGAATCTAAATTTCTTGTTTGCTTGCTGTTATGAAACTTAATGTAAAAATTTACTATTTGACTTTCTTATCTGGATGTTCAAATAAAAATATGATTGTGTAACCCAATATGTAACTAAAGTAATATAATAAAATTCAAAAAAATAAAATTCTTATGTTAATACTTATTTTTAAATTACATTTTTAAAGTTTCATTCTCATGTATAATAATCTAGGATTACTTTTTCTTGTACCATCATGTAGAAAAAAATTGTAATTATTTAACAAAGTTTACATATAAAATAGCAATATTTTTTTTTAAAAATATTTTGTTAGTATTTTAAAAATGAAAATTATTTTAATCATAAGCAGTTAAAATTGCTATAATAATGAAGCTATTTGTTTTTTATTAAATAATTAGAATTTTTATCATTATTATTGAAAGATTTGAAAAGTTAAAAAAATAAAAAAAGATGTCTTCTTATTTTATATGAAAAAATAGGCAAAGCTAATATATTCACCATAAATAAATTTTAAAAAAGACATTATGATGAATATCTCAAATGTTTTTGGATCAGGTGCAATAATAATTATCATTCTACATTTCAATCTATTATTTAATGATGAAGCGGAAAATATATTACACATATTTTTGCTTCACTGTCTGGTGATTCAAAACCTTGAATCAGAGGTTTAAACTCATCTATATATGTGTTAAATCACTAGAGAGTGAAAAGGACGCACATACAAGTTTTAAAACCCTCTGTTATTATTTTTGTTACATTTATAAGTTAAGCATTATTAATATAAAAGATTATTTAATAATTTTAAGTCGGAAATATTTAAATTTCCATGCCCTTTTAATAGTTATGTATGTGTGTGCGATATTATTTGAAATATGTTTTCCGTAATTAAATATGTATATTTATTTTATAGTTATGTATATTTTATTTTAGTTTGTATATTTTATTTTCTGATGCAATACTAAAGAAAGTTCTAGAGAGTAATTAAAATAACTCGGAAACATAAAATCTATAAATAAAAGAATATTCTAAGATTTGTTTTAAAAAAAGTAATTAATAAGTTAAAATCCCTTAGCAAACTAAATGTTAATGGAAATTATATCTTTTGAATCTTTCCATTTTAGAAATAGATTAGAACAATACTCTCTAGAACTTGTTGTGTCATCGTTAACATTAGACAATAGGTGTATTTCAGCCACTTAATGGACATCCGGGCCATATCAAGCGGAAACAGAACATTCTAGAAGGTTTTTACCAGTATAAATAGAGCCGAAATTTTAGGCTAAGTCTCTTGGTTCGCCATCTTAATAGGCTTGCAGAATGGACCCACATCTGTTTAATTTTTGAAATATGACTCCAGAGTAGAGGGGCTAAAATTTGCTTCCCCATTCTTCTCCAAAATCGTTTCCACTCTGCTATGTTAACCTGCCATCTCCACTTATGGACTGCCTAATTTAAATGCTATCATAATTACCTCAAGATGCCAACCATTATTTGTCAGAACTTTGCCTTGCTTAACCGTGTTTTCTTCATTTATAATTCTACACATTCAAATCCGTACATACGTGAAGACATCAAGATTTAGAAGGTAAATCATAAGCTTGTTGCTCATATGAACTCTTTAAAAGACTTTCATTTTAAAAATCTAAATTATTTGTAAAGTTCTCTTTCTATCAAAATATAATGTAATATTAATTGTAACCGTTCTAGAAGGTAATGACTTTCTCTCTCTGTTCTAAAAGATAATGCACAAATCTAAAACTTTATTTCTGTATTTCTCTATGGGTTTCACATTTTCTTGTTTCTAATATTTTAAATGCAGCATGCTTTTATTTTATTTTATAAATTTCATGTTGTTTAATTTGGTATGCTAACAGTTCAATCCGGTGAACTGATACTAATTTTTGTTAATAACTATCCTTGAAATTATGGGATATCATATCTTAAATGTAAGCTTTCTTACGTAATTAAAAGCTTGCTTGATTGAAAAATATTTTGAATTACCCTAATTGCTTAGTGGCAGCTTATTCATTGCTACATTTAATATGTTTCGTTACTGCCATATTTTACGCTATTGATTTTATTTTCAAATTATACTATAAAGTAAATTTATTGACCTACCCTTACTATGTGTTTTCTTATATTTTCAATCATTTGCTTATCACACCATTTTAACCTGATAATCTTTTATAGAAGTAATTGCTGGTTGGCGTATTAATATTTATTTAATGAAGGGAACAATAATCCCTCCTTTTATGTGTGACATTCTAACGAATATGTAAGGACATTTGCATACCTTTCAAGAGGGATTAATTTATGTCATATCATTACGCCAGATTCTATTAAATTATAAGGGCTTTAATTCACATAATCAGTGTTATTAAGAACCTGATTTATTCTTGATTATTATTAGCATTGCTGGGCTCACATAACGTTATGAAATCTCCTTTTTTTTTGCTTTATCAAACGTAAAACCCGGATAAACAGGATTATTTTTCTCATGGCATATCGGGGTTTGGAAGCACCGACTCTTGTATATTGTCAAGGTGGCCGGTAAGCTCTGCATAGGTTAAATCTGAAAACAGGCTATGGAATTCTTACACGTTACCACCTCTTTCAAATGCTGACCTGTCACGTGTACAGGCACATTTTTCATTCTCATATTATTGATGAGCGTTCGTCCTAAAAATGGATTCAACCCTTTTCTAATGTTATTACTTTAGTCAGCACCGTGATTCTAGTTTAATATTTTATATTTGCCTGTTCTAAATCTGTAATACGTAATGCCATGATTTCTGAATCCGTCTCATGTTTTCGTTTCTATTAAAAAAGTTAGTTAATGTCATTGTAATGCTTGTTTAAGCTATCCGCCCTCTCATTATGAAAGTGTGAGTGCGCCAACAAGTAATGCTAAGTAAATCTTTTCTAATAAGAAAAGAAGAGAATAAAATAAATCTAAATAACTATGCTGTTTAAACATATTAAGCACCAATTATTATTGAAGTAAATGATGGAGATTAATAAATATTTTCGAAGGCGGTTCAAATGAACCTTAACAAAATGGTGTACATTATATTCCTTCTATCTATTTTAAGGTCAGTGAGTTTTCATAAAATATCATAGCATCCATGTTATATAATATGGTAAAATGTATATCTCTCCTGTTAGCATATTAAGCCGCATCTCTTGAATATCTGTACCTTGTTTGAAGTGTAATATACAATTGCAAATTTGCGCATCAGTTAATTTGTAACTTATATTCTTTTGTTGTGTAACTTCTTTAACGCGCAAGTCAGCATTAACAAAGTAAAACCCATAATTATATTAATGTTGACTCTCGATATAAATAGATTCTCAATTTTATTAAATTCCATATATGTTTATTAATTATTTTATTAATATTAATAAATTATTAACTATATAATTATTATTAAGCCTGCTTTGCCTCATCATTTGTGCATACACATCGTTAATTAGATTGCATTATATATAGCTAATTTCTACTGACCCTAGGCCAATCCCTAGCTCTATTCATGAATAATATGAAGGTTAAAATTCTAATACTTTTGCTATTTCACTATGTTTGGGGTTGGAGTTCGAAGCCTCGTAGTATCGAAATTCCCTGTAAATCTCTTGTTTCTCCGCTGCTGCTTCGGGACGGGTATGGATAAAATTTCATTTGTTATCATCAGAAATGTTATTCATAATGTTATAGATCTGGAAAATAGGCAAGAGGGCAGAGTTCATGATTGTTCCTGACTTATATATCTTGCACATGAATGGATTCAAGGTACTTTTGCCTAGATGCTAGCTCTTGTTAGACGAACATACAATTCTGACCGGCACAATGAATTCTGGACCAATTTACTACTCCATGTCATAGTTTTAAAACTTTTCCCCCAGAAATCTGAGAAATTACCAAATCCATCAGCCAATAACCAAATCTAGCAAAAAAAATAATTTTTGTTTAAAAAATAATGATCAATATGAACTAGTTGTTCTAAAGCAGATCAGCTTCCCCTCTTATGATACTCTTTTAGGAACAAATTCTTTGGTTTAAATTACTATCAATTCTGTAGATTACATGCAGCAAATGAATTAATAAATAATTCTTTGCTTTAAAAAATTGATTACTGAAACAAATAAGATTAATATACAGAGATTTTATTTATATATAAATTTAAAAAATATATAGGTAATATATAGTTTGCATTTGTATATATGTATTGTAACGATCGAAAAGAAAGTGAAGATCGAATCTAACCGCAATCTGCACTACAGGGGCGCCATCTAGGCATTTGAGCCTAGAAAAATTTATAAAGTAGGCAGATACGCGCTGTTAAGATTCCACTTTATTTAAATATTCAGATCGTTAGCCCAAGTCACTAGCTCAGTGGAACAGCAGAGATTATAAAATATAACTTTATATCTTAAATATAAAAAAATAAAAGCCACTGCCATAAATTAACACATAAAAATATTTATTTACGCACATATAAAATCATTCTAATTTGAGGAATAAGTTTAACATTTTAGATTTTTATATTAATCTTTAAATTTATATTTAATTAGATTGCAATAATGAGTTTAATATTTATTTAGTGAGTCGAGTATGAATAGACTATATAGATTGTGTTTGAAAAGAAAAATGTTCTATCCCTTATTTCACCTTAGGCCAAAAAGTTCACAGTCAAACCGGCGCCAATCCATCTGAAACATTTATGTATTCAATGTAGCATGAAAATATGACAACACAAAATACTATACTGTCAGGAATGTACATCTGAACATTAAGTAGAGTTAGAGAAGACATTGTCTCTCCACCAACAGGAATGCTACATCTGTTGGCGAGTAGAACAATAAACAAAAAACTCCATAGGAATGAACTGCGGTCCTTTGCCGACTTACAAACCCATCCATAGGCAAACAGAAGGTGTGTGGCGTATATATGCAATCCTGCCCGTAGCGGATCTCATACTACATCTACTAATTACACAAATATATCCAATCCATTGAGCTAATTCAACTACAAAACGAATAACCTAAGATTACCCTCCCTTAAACTATATATAACTTTACAAATCTATACAGCCATTCACGCCCAACTTAAATTTAACATTTATTATGTTCGCACAGATGAATTTTATAAAATTTGTTTTAAAATGTTGAGTATAGATTGGCTGCACAGATTCCATGGATAAAAACATTCCAAAATAAACATAACCGATCAAAATACAAAGTCATCGATAATGTCAATTGCATAGAGAATACAAAAAAACCCAATAGCATTCATCGTAAGATGCCGCAGTGACATGATGACTTATATATTCCAATCGACTATGAAACAGCAACATAATTAACCGCTAACGAATCTATGCAACATCTATACCCAACTTTAAATTTCATGCATTTAAATAATTTATACGATAAGTATTAATATAAATAAAAAATAATAAAATGGAAATGATGTTTATCAATGCAAAACATATAAATTTAAACATTTTCAATGATTTTAAACTTAAAAGTCAGATAGAAGTTCATAAGTTTGAACGAAAGTTCTTAATTATTTTTAAATTTTAGAGTTCATGTCAATAGCTTACAGTAGAAGAATCACTGCTCTTGATGTAAATTTCCACAATGTCTTTATTTGAAAACCCGGTCAGATGTTCCAGAGGTAGCATTAGCTGGTTCATTTTGGTATCACAGTCAGTTCATTTTTAAAATAGAGAGAGTGTGATATGTGCATCCTATCACGACCCTCAAAAACAAGCCGGAAAAACTGTCAGGAAAACTGTATTTCTCCTTTTATAGTATCCACACAGATTCAACCAACAAAATGTCACTAATCTATCCTTTTCATTCGGGTCCGGGCTGAGGCTTGGTGCTTCCATTGGTCAAGCTAATTTCTCTTTATTCTCTTATCTAACTTTTCATCTGACCTTTTAATTACACAGCTTTTGGATAATTAATAAACAATCATTTCCATTTACAGATTACAGGAATTAATTAATACCTGTTCTTATTTTAACTTACGTTATTTCTTTATTAAAATATTTCTATATTTAAATCTTTTATTTTTTTATCAAAAAAGTACGTTCAAATACTTTTTTTATTTATAAAAAATTTTTTTTTATAGTTTTGCATCTGTGCAAATATAATATATACGTTATACGTTTAACAAACCTTTTAATTTTAGCATTTAGTTTTTTCTTTTTTAATACATTTATTTTTATTTGTGAACTTAAAAGTTTTTATTTCAATTTAACGTAACGACATATTTATATATCGTTACAGTATGTATGCATTTATGTTAAGTCTGAAGATAGGTTGAGTATGTAGATAATAGAGTACTATGACCAAGCAATAATGTTATCAAATGATAAGGGATAAAGCAAACTTAAAAATTGGAAGAAAAACCTAAAACTTCAACAAAACAGATAGATCAAGCAATAAATCAAAAAGTTGGCTCTTGATAATAAAAGCCAAATCAAAGAAATGTGTGCAAAAATAACTGATAATAAAAAAACTTCATGACTGAAATTAAAAATAGTCAATACTAATTGAAAGAGGAAATTGTGATTAAATTAGAAGTAGATTATAGAGGTTGAATAACAAGATGGAGGATATTGTAAAAAAAGAGAAAGCTAAAAATGATGCAATGTAGGTGTCACAAGAAATAAAAGATAACACTGAGTTGGATAAAATGTGGGAAACCACAAATAAATGCCAAAGTGCAATAGTTAATGAGAGTGATGAAACTTTGCTGTGTAATTTAGAAGAAAAAGTTACATAATAAGTAGTAATGAAGTTAAAATAAATAAGCAAGACACAGATAATGTCAACAATGATAGTAATGATATAAATGAGTATAGCATATATATCAAGATCTTGGTTGATGATAAAAATGATAGTGATGTTTATGTTATTTCTGAACATTTTGCTTTAAATACTGATGCAGAAACCCATGAATGGAAAATTGATGAAAAATTGAATATAATGAAAAAATGTAAGGAATACTACAAGTGCAATTATTAACCTAAGAGTTGTAAATGATAATGAAAATGGCAGCAATGTTATAGAAATGATTCACTTACAAACTAAATTTTGCTACATGAAAGTTAAATATACACAGGCAAAACTCTCCATACAGTAGTGCCACTCAGTGGTTTAAAGTTAATTACAGAAACAATGAAAAGGTACTTTTTCTGAAGGTAGAAATGTTTCATACTGTAAAATCTAAATAAAATTCGAATTAACCTAAGAAAATAAAAATAATTAAATAGCAATATCAAAGAAAAGAAGATAAACATGAATGTGTTTGTCACTGCTGACTATATGAATAAAGGCAAAAATACTAGCACAGAAAAAGAAAATACTAGAGCCAGTCAAGATAAAGAAGATCAATTACAGAGTGAAAAGAGCAAGAGAAATTCTCAGGTCACCCCAAGTGACTTCTCCATCAGTGAATAACTACCTGGAAAGGGATAAAGATAAATTTTTTATTTCAAAAACAGTAAATGATGTTAGGAGAATAAATTACAAAATTATAAATTCAAAATTATGACATCAAAAGTGATTTCTATAATTTTTTTTTGTCTAAATTAGAAGTAATTTTTAGGTACTGATGTATGTTGCTGTAGTAGTAGTGATGAATGGAGGGTTTTCTCATTGGCATAAGTATGCATGCAATGTTTTCATGATGCTCTTTGAAGTTATTCATCTCTGCAGTGCACCTACCCAAAGTTAAAGGTTCAGTCATCAGAAGTAGCCCCAAATTCTCAAAAGAGCAAGGCTTGATATAAAATATCTACAGTAGTGATTAAATGGGCAGAACTATGCTATGGGTCATAGACCTCTGAGATCTAAATGCCGAATGATCAAGGCTTCATTAAGGCAAAATTTTGGTTTTATTATACCTTCTCGATTGTAAGTTGCATTAAGTGCTTAAAGTGAGATAGGTTTCCTGGTATTCATGCTGCATTGTGATTGAGTGTTTTAGCTATCATGGTATTGAAATCGGTATTCATATTTTTCAGTTGTAGAAGGTCATCACAACCCCAAGAAACAAATTAATCATAAATAATTGTAATATCAAGTTAGCCCAGAGTGGCATTGTACTACCAGTTCATAAGACTGTTATAATGATAAAAGCAGAGGAGTGTGCCAAAATTAAATACTTTAAGAATGTGAAATGAAACTGTTCTAGGCAAAAAATAGTGTTTATTTTCCATGTTAATGGTATTGTAGCAAAATGTCGCTAGCTATAAGCATTAAGTAGGGATGTTAAATTCGATGATAATAATTAACAGCATTTTAAATTTCTAAACCCTTAATAAATAAAGAGTTAAGTTTTGTTTGAGTGGTGTGCATGTGAATTTCCTTGCACTTCATCTCAAACAAATATTTCTGTACAAACAAAAGAAAAAATAGTTTTGTTAACTAATTGTAAAATTAATCTTTGGAAAAAGAAAGAGAAACAGTTTCATAAAAGTTATCAATTCTACAATAGAATTTCAAACTAAATCTCCTTTATAAAATTGCAGAGTTTCAGAATAAGTTTGTATTTCTAAAAAAAAAAAATAGTTAATATTTTTCTTTATTTTCTCCTTTTTCTATTTCCACAATTTTTTACTGTGCTTTTGAATAAGAAAGGATTGATAATAGTTAAGGAGTGATGTTTAATTAAGCTGCTTATTGATAAACACCTTATATATTTAGATTGAAGTAAACTATAAGTTTAGATCAGAATACATTTTGACAGAGAGCATGGACTAGCAGATTTTTTTATTGTGAAAACTATTGGGACTGACTGCATATATACATGCTAAACATTGAAAAGTCAAAAAGAGTATTACAATTTAAGTACACAATGGTTTCACGTGTATATAAGTTAAAATTTATAAAAGTGATTCGCTAGAAAAACTCTTGTCCATCCCTGGCCACATTGTGACACTCCATCGGGAAAAGAAGTGAAGTTATCCAACCTATATGATCTAGCTTGAAAAGAAAGCTTAATTGCTCTATTCCAACTCATATGTAAACATATGCATGTGCCTTTCCAAGAGAGAAAAAAGATCTTCTGAGACCTACTAATGACCAGCCAAGTACCAGCAAACTATAAACCATTCCTTGGAAAAATATTATGAGACATTTTTTTTTAATCTTACATAAACCAGAATTATTTAAAAATCATATGGATAAAATTGTTTAGATCAGAATTCAATGGACAAAGAACCTTTTTTTATTATTATTATTATTATTAAAGAAACTCCATTAACAATTGGAAAATTAAAAAAAAAAAAATTATTTTAGTCTGATTGAAGTATACAAAAGACAAAGGATAAAGACAAGGACTAAAAGTAAGAATAATTATCTATGTTATAAACATATATGTATATTTCCCAGTGGTTAATCATTAACCCATATCAAGTTTTCTTTATCTACTTACTCTAAATATTATATATATGTTTGCTCTAGTTAAGTAAGGTGTATATTAATATTATATTTATTTATTTTTGTGTGTGCATTACTATTTCTAATTGAGGAATTAGATATATGTATGATTATTATTATTCATGTATGTAATTCAATCTTGATGATGCATCTGAGGTAATATATATTTATTTACTTTGTCATTAAAAATGGAAATTAATGAAATCTCTAATGCTGTTCTTTCATATAAATTGTAATTATTTGTAATATTTATATAGCTGTTGTTTTTCTGAAGGTTTGTGATGATGGTATTCTAGTTGTATTTTTATAGTCCAATATATAAAAAATACAATTATATAG
This sequence comes from Epiperipatus broadwayi, assembly GCA_028023455.1. Lineage (NCBI taxonomy): Eukaryota > Metazoa > Onychophora > Udeonychophora > Euonychophora > Peripatidae > Epiperipatus > Epiperipatus broadwayi. Next base: position 14,670,248 of record JAQFVV010012395.1, on the reverse strand, counting down.
CTGTTGTTTATGATTTTTTATTATTTATTAATATATATATATATATTTGATATGTGCATTTAGTTTATAAGAAAGAAAGAAAAAAAGTAATCTAAGTTTTTTTTCCTAGTGATGCAGATACCTTGTTGAGGTCTGTAACAACAATTGTTTGAGAAAATGTAGAGATAACTTGCATTTTACTACTGGAACAAAACTGTTATTATATCTATTTTTGCTTTTTCACTTTTAATTTATGCATTTCATAAAGTTAACTGAGTAGTGCAGCATTACATTACCAATGAATTTCATGAATCCCAAAGCTATGATTTAGTGCTAACTGGATCTTTGCAAAAGGTATAAGTTCAAATCTAGATTGCTAATGGCTCATTCTGGATTTTTAATAATGTAACTAGCCAAAACTAGTAAATATTCTAGCACTTAGGTGTCATAGGTTATATCTATATGATGAACAGGAAATATTACTATGTGGAGTTAACATAATCAGCAATAGGCTTTAAACTGATAATGTCCCTCAGTATGCTCATCATAGTTTATGATTGAGACAGTAAGCTAGTTACATTTATACCCAAGTTTGGCCTGCTCATAAGTATAATAGGGGTTCATGTTACATTATAAATAATACATATTTATCAGTTAAATGTGTACATAAGTTTAAGGTATGCTGCAAAAGTACAATTTAGCAATGAGGAAAGATTTTATAAATCTTCAATGCACCATTACATAAGGAATTATGATAGTATGTTAAACAGATACTATTGCATAAGGAATTATGATAGTATGTTAAACAGATACTATTGCTATGCAAAAGAACGAGATATAAGTTCAAGTGAAACAGGGTCATTATTATAACATATTTTTAATAAAAATTTAACTTCCAGTAATATAAATGTTCAGGCATTTATACAGAAAAGATAATCATTTATTTTTGTCTACACAAAAAAGAGACTTGCATTCTCCTATCGAAAAAATGGGCATTATGAAGAAATTAAAATATTTCTGAATAATAAAACAACAGATTTAAATGAATTTAAATAATGAATAAAACTATCAAATATACACTTAATAACAATGAACACTTAAGAAAGGGATGAACTATGAATATGATATGTAATATATTGAAGGCATGCTAAACATGAATAAAAGTGTTTAAACAAAAATATATGGTTACCATTTCTGTATAAATGCCTGAATATTTATATTACTAATATTACATTCATGCAGAAAAGAGATATAACTTTTAGAATTACGGTAAATAAAAATGTTAATAAAATGGTTTGATGAAGATAAACATAGCACTGAGGAAGCAGATTTATTGCATTTGTTTTAACTGCAATTTGACATGATTTATAGATGATGTAAATGAGCATAATATAATGTAAAGAAGGTTTGATAAAATATTATTATAGCTGTAAATTATAAGAAAATAATGAAATAACAAGCAGGAAGGTTTAGAATAATTGTTTTTAAGTATTTGGAGAAGTCATATATTCAGAATGTAATGATTCATGTGAAGTGTTATGCTCATCTTCTTGATATATATGTGACATCTCATGGCTAGTGACTTGCCTAATTTGATTTTTTCATTGCATTGAAAAGAGCCCAAATGGATTATAACTTCTTCTTTTTTTTCATAGACTTGTTTTTTTTATAATGTTGATCTCTTTGCTGTATCCAAAATATACCATTATCAGTCTGTTAGCATACACAGTCTTTTGTTGATTTTAAGTTCTTATAAAATAGATGCATTCATCTATGTAGTGTAGGGAATTAGGAGCATCTCCAGAAAATGCATCCATCTTTTTTCATCTGATTTGTGTATATGTAGGTGTTGGCAATTGGAAAAATCAAACATTTAATCATTTTTAATTTGGTAACTTTTGAAATGATTTAATCTTTTTATATTTTAGATGATATTGTTATCACAATTCTCATATTTCCTGGTCACATTAACCATTACTGGCTATTAGTGGAATCTAAATATTCATATTTATTTACCAGGCTAAATTCTATGCTCTTCTAATATGAATATTTATATGATCTTCATTGATGATATTGATTTTTGAGATATTTATTTCAATATCTTACTCTTTATTTTTCTTTGATATTTTTGCCATACGTGCTAATATTTCAGTTATATATATATTCTTTAGAAGTCTGATGATGGAAATAATGATAAATATGTTAGAATTAAAATTATAAAATTAGAATTAAGAAAGGAACTTGTTAAATGTTTGTTTAGTGTTGCATTTTATGAAGCATAAATTTGAAGAATTAAAAAATGAAAAAAAAAATTATGGCATTTGAGTTGTGGATATAGAGGAGAATGAAAAAAATAAATTGGAATAAGATTAACAGTATTAAAGAGATTAAGTGGAAAAAAAACTTTCTTATTGATGAAATTATGTTTGTATATAAGTATAGGAATATGAATATGTTGGAAGTATTTGTAAAGGATAAGAGGAAGAAAAGTATAAGAAAAAAGTTGATTGATGAAGTGAAGTAAAGCAAATATAGAGGAGAGAAAGAGAAGAACAGGGAAGCAATAGTGTTATGTATAGAAAAGCTCAGAAGTTATCTGACAGTCTATATAATAATTATGACATAACAATGGAAGTATTTGTATGCATGGTAATTAAATACGTAGATCAAAAGTATATTTACTTTATTAGTATTATTTTAATTTGCAATAAAGAAATTGTGGATGGTCATATTTTTACTAGAAATTTAAAGGAAACCTTTAATATTTAAACAAATGAGTATTGATTTTCAAAATGCAGTATTGACTTGTTTAAAGCGAAATTGATATAGAAATGCCTTTCAAAAATAGTAATGGAGCAACTAATTACTGTTTTCTTTTTATATTATTTTTCAGGTTTAATGTTAATTTAGTTGCTCTCCGTTTAAAAAAAAAAAAAAAATCAATATTGTATTGTTGTTTATTTAATATTCTATCTGCAACAGCGCCTCATGGCTGTATATTAAGGTTTCTTTTAAATTTTTGTGAAGCTTCGTTATTATTGCATGGGGAAAAAAATATTCGGTTTTTTTTTTCTGTTTAATTTGTTATTGCTTTTAGCTTTTTATTCTTGTAATTTTATATTTTGCAGTTAAATATGATTTTTAAACTTTCACCAAGAGAGAATGCTCTTTTGTGACTAACCTTCGGAATATATATATATTACTGTGCTGTACATTTAAATACTGTCTGCACTATTTTCTTTTAGTATGTTTTTGTTTTATTCTTGAATTTTAATTGACTAGCAGTTTTCTTGAGGGCCTAGAATTGTCAAATATTCTTTTTATATATTTTAAGTCATAACTAATAAAGATTTGAATTAGAATCTGGGCCAAATAAATTTGAAAACCTAAATAGATTTAGAATTTTTTAGTCATATAGCTTACCTATAGCCAGTTTAGGTACCCCCCCCCCCCCAATATAAGCCAGTAAAATGATCTAGTTATTCTTAGCTAGATGGTGAAATAAAATTGGAAAATTGTTCAAACTCTCACTACCTGACAATAGGAAAATAGGGCATGTACAGATTTTTATTGTTCCTCTATGAGATCTATTGAAACTCACTTTCCTGCAATGGATTACTGTAATAGTTTTTTTAACATTTAAATGATCTATTTGTTCATACTTTTATTTTGTATACACCCACACACATCTTCATAATTGGACAGTTTATATGTAATAATTATATTGATATGTTATTCTAATACTTAGCCCTGAAGAAGACTGCTACTATGTTGAAATATAAGAATTTAATATAAAGCTTTGAAAGAAAATAGTGCAAAGAAAATTAGTAAATAGATTACACATGCATTTTTTACTTAAATAAATCATCAATATGTTAATTTGTAATTCAGCAAAAAAAAAAAATGTTACAAAATTTACAGAAAATGCCTAAAATATTCAAAATATTTCTGTAAAAGGTGAACCAATGATTCAGATATAATAGTATGACAAATAAGTAAGGAATATTTTTCTTTCATTCATTAACAGCAAATAAATTTTAATTCTTTATTATAGCAATCAAAGTTGAATAATAATTCAACTCATCAGTATGAAGTAGTAGAAGAAAACATATCTTTAATTCATTAAGAGTTTAAGGCAATAAATATTTTAAACATGGGGGGAATGTGATGTTTCATATAACATATATACTTTATAAAAAATTACAATGCACACACACTGTTAATAATCATTAAAATAAGATACTTTAATCATCAAGTTTAATTCAATTTCTTTGACCCACAACTTCTCTTACACATTACAGTCAAAAACTTGTACACCTCATCTCTCTATCTCACATGTAGTATTTTACAATCTCTTCGAATACAATTTAAGATTTCAACTGTCCATCTATTATCATCTTTTCTAGCAATATATCCAACCCAGCATCACTTCAAAACTATTATGAATAAGCAACAACAACCTTCCCATTAAAAATTGAGATATTGTTTTGTATGTATATGTAAATGTTCTTTACACTAGAGAAGTCTGCTTGTAGCAGCGAAACCATTGGTTGTGTTTTAGAGTTTATTTTCTTTGGTTAATCTGGTTTTGTTGTGAATTTGTGATAATTTTGATTATTTTATTGACTAATTTAGCTTTTGGCTTTTAATGTAAATGTATTTATATATTTTTCAATAAATAAATTATCTTGCAATAAATGTAATTTCCTCTATAAAAAAATAGGAACAGATTTTTCAAGGGGGTGCGAATCATCAAAACGATTAAAAAAACATATTTAAAGATATTCCCAAAATGAATATACTTGATTGGATTTTACATCCTTTTCAAATACAAAAACAGAAAAATCTCCAATTATAAAAAGAATTGATAGAAGGAACAATAAATGAAGAATTGAAAATTTAAATGCATACACAACAAACACTTTTACCTGCAAAAGCAGGTACTTACATTTAGTACAAAAAATTTTAATACAATCATAAATCTATTAATTAAAAAAAGTTTCTATAATGTACCTCACACACAAGGTAGAAGCTCATTTCAATTCATTTTTAACACTTTGTGGAGGGATGTAGTCATAAACATATGACCAAAGACATGAAAAAAATCTATGATCCCCAAGATGCATATTTCATGCTGAGTCAGCCCTCATCGTTGTCCTAGACCACAACTTATGAGTGCTGATAAAGCATGGAATGAGCATCTTGGGGGTTATAGATCTTTTCCACATGTCTTTGGTCATATGTTTATGATTACATCCCTTCACAAGGTATTAAAAGTGAATAGAAACCAGTCCCTACCTGTGTGAGTGATGTAGTGAAAATTACACTGTAGAAATATTCATTATTGGATAATCTCTATTCTAATGAATGGCTAATAAAAAATTATTAATATACCAATTGTAAATAGTTTATTGTGGTGATTTCAGAATGCTGACAAAAGCCAAACATTATTAAATTAACAGTAATGCACCAAGCATCATTAGGCTTATTTTTAATTTAATTTACAATCTTTATCTTTGAAACATTAAGCAGTATTTAAATTTTGATTAATCAATACAGAATAATAATAATAACATAGCAGTAATCTTAACTGATGAAACAAATAAAGGAACGTATTTAAAACTTTAGGTTTATACAATTATTATTGTTATAAAAAAAAAATAATGCTCCCAAAGTAAAACAAACCCCAGCAAGAAGATGTGAAAAAATTGTTAAATACACCAATCTCCCTCTATTAGTTAAATTACCTGATAATGGTGGATAAACAGTTACCCAGGGCCAGCATTACCTTAAAAGTAAAAAAAAAAAATGAAAGTGATAATAATCAAAATCTTAAATTATTTAACTGAGGAAATACCATATCAATTGCCCCTAACTTTAAAAAAATTAACCAATTATCAAACCCATCAATAATATGTGAAAAAAAAAATTATGTAATTTCATTTGTCTTTTACATGATATTAAACATGTCACACAATTGGTTTTCTCTTTATTTCATTCAGCCCCTGTATATGCTGATTATAAGAATTGAAGTTGTAGAGGAACAGCTCTAAATGTGGAGATTTGTTGGAATATTTTGATAGTATGACTGTTAACATTACATAAAATAATTATTATTAGTTGCTCTGAGATTCATATGACATTCAAGTGAGAAAGTCCAATAATTCCATTCAATTCACCTGAGTTTTTTTTTTAGATGATAATCAATATGGAAATCTTAAGTTCTGATTGTGTCTTTGTGCTAAATCACTCAAGGCAAAAATAATTATTTGGCTTTATTTGGATAGTTAAATGGTGTTCAAGTACTAAAATAACAGACAACTTTTATCTCAATTTTTTCCAAATTATACTAAGCAAATGAATTGCTTTTCTTTTAAAAAAAATTTTTTTTAATGGGAATCGGTTCAAGGATTATTAATTCTTGGGTCAGTTAAGATCTAAACTTGAAAGAAGTAAAGCCAGTTAACTTTGAAAAGCTTTGAGAATCGATTATTATGAAGGTAAATATATCAGAGAAATAAAGATTAGAAGAATATTTAGTAATAGCAGGTTGCCATTTTATAAGAAAATAATAAGGATTTGGGTCCAGTAGAACTTATGTAATTAATAATTATGAATTTTTGTACAATATCTTTATTATGAAGTGTTGAAATTATTTATTTATGTGTATAATATTGTTTGCTGAACTTTATTTTAATTGCAGTATTTCTTCTCTCTTTCTACACTAGCAACAGTTGTTATAAGTTAGATTTATCAGTGACTACCAGATGTTTATGCAAATTAATACCCAGATTAGTTTTCGATTTTTGCTTTTATCAAAGAGGATTCAATATTCAAAACTGGAACCAATGCATTCATCCATCTGGAAGCTGCTTTTAATACCATTTTTCACTGTCAAGTTTTTAACTTAAATTAAAAAAAAAAAAAACTATGGTTTTGAACCCTTGCTAAACTATACTTTTCATATGTCTTACATTCAAAACCATAGGAATGTTTGAATTTTCAAACATCAAACTTGATAGTTTAAAAAGAACTAAAGATGGCCATCAAATGCATAATTGTATCAGTTCTAGCTTTTAATTTTAATTCATCCTTACCAAAGGCAAAAGTCAGAAACTGGTCTAAGAATGATGATTAAGTGCTTTTATTAATGTAGTAAATGTTGAGAATAAAGTAATATATTACCATGTTTTATTTTTAATAGCATCAATAGTGATGAATGTATATCTTTCATAAAGAATATTGCTTTTATAAGACTCTCAAGATTGAAAAATACACTTTAAAGATTTTGATGTAGCTCTAAAGTTGAGATGTCACAATATAATTGGATTAAAAATGGCAAATCCCACCAATAATGATTAAGTGTTTAACAAAAATAATCATATGGACTATTATTCAAGAAGTCATAATGTTGAGAACCCTAGTGGCAGATTGGACATTTAATATTTCCATTCCGTTAAACTGAATTTAGTCTGCAATTGTACTATATTACTATGATGAAATGCAGTTTACAATGATATCATCGGTAATAAATTGTGTAATGTGTGAAATGATAATTAACAGTGAACCATCATCTGAAATCATTTCATGATGGTAGTGATATTTTCAGAAAAAATACCTCTGTAAAGAGTAAAGCCTGCAGAAACAAAATATTAAGGAATTATAATAGAAAGGAAAAATAAAATCCTCATGTAAGACAAGAAACATACATTGCCCTTGAATATAAGTATTGTAATTCAAGAAAAACAATTGTTTCCACGTTTTAAAAATGTAGAAGTTATATATCTACATATAAAAGTTTGCTTAGGATTTTGACTTCTGACTTTCAAATTTGAAGTTACTGCTTCGAGTAATTATAAAGTAAGTGACTGAATTCAGCATAATTCATTTTTGATGAAAACTGTATCCAGTATTCCCTTCATTTTCCTCCATATCCACAGATTTACCTGTGTTTTTGAATAATCAGAAGTATAAATATAAAAATTAGAAAATTCGTTAATTTTTCATAATCTTTCAAGAATCATTTTTCAGTCAGCTATTTCTTTGTTTTGCATATTTATATGGTTGCTAGTTCTCTCTCTAGATTCATTATTGTACAGTTATTTTCATAATTACACCATTCTATTGTTAGTTTATTATTTTTGTTGATATCTAAATGTAAATATTTTAAAAATTAAATTAATAAACATATATATTATGTAGAGTTCACTATTGTTCACTTTTTCAGATATCCACAGAATATCTTAGAACCAAATAGCAGCAGATAAATAGAAGCTATCACAGGATGTCTTAGAATCAAATAGCAGCAAAAAATAGAAACTACTCCATTTCTATGTGTTCAATAACTAAGTTTGCACAATATTATTTATAAAAGACTCTTTTCAATGAATATTTGATTAATAGTTTGATTTCGCGCAATGTTGGGTTAACTCTAATGACAGATATTGCTTTTTTTTTAAAGCTTCAATTAGCATTAATTAGTTAACATTTGACATGAACAAATTACACAATGTTTTTCAATGAATAAGTGACTATTTCTGTATCTCCAAGCTGCTTGCAGTGCCATCTTTGAATCTATGCATGTGTTGTGTAATGACAATTTAATTATTCACGCAAAAATTATTAAAACACTAGTGTGTCTGGATCATGAGTTATGATATAAAATTTTAGTGGGTTTTATACCTTCATAGATCATCTTCCATGTTCTTCCTGTCATCATGAAAACCACTTGAAATGTTGTTACTCATTATTCCACTGCCATATACAGTTCGAATCATTTCAAAACTTTGCAGCAACAGTTTTTGCCTACTTTGAAACAAAATTTAAAATTAGAACATTATTCCACTTATGGCTTAAGACACAAAACACATAACTCATGACCCAGCTACACTACACCTTAAATCTTTTTGTAGTAAATAGCCAAACTATCAGAGATGGCATTGTAGGCATCTTGAAGAGGAACTAGTCACCTTCTCACTAAAATTTACTGTGTATAGGGATATTGACATGAGTAGTATATTGGTGGATCTACACATCTTTAAGTAATCAAGGATTTAGAACATTTTATATATAAGTATAAGTGAGTTTTCATATGTGTGTGTGCATATATAAATTCATAAACATGTGTGTCTCATACTTTTGAAGTGAATTTTAAAAGTTAAATCTTCTTTAGAAAAAGAAAACATCTTATGTGAAAGCAGCAGCTTGCACAATGGTGCATCAATTTTAGATTTCTGTGAAGCTAGTTAATTTTTAAATTGAATTCATTGATTGGAAAAGTCAAAGTGGACATTGAATCACAGAAGGCTTTCTGCAATACAGTAGTCCACTCATTGCTTATAGTCTTTTAACCATCTCTCTTTTTAGATTTGTTAAAAGTAACTACAATTAGGGCTAAAATTAATCTAGTTATAAGAAAAGGAAATGATTTTTCTTTTTTTTTTCAATTATTCATTTTTGAGAAATTTGAAATAAAATAAATTCCACATATATTGCTTTGTAATTTTAGCCTTCTTATGTTGAAATATATATTATTAATATTCATCCTTAATTATTGCCTGTGCTTTTTTTTTTTTGTGCATCAAAAGAACACTAATTAATTTTTACCTGTCACTGACTTAATTGATAACCTATTTGCATATAAGCTTTTATTCATCCATGATTGTTCTGATTGATATTAAATATGTGTGTATGTAAACCTTGTGACGTATTGAGTTACTTATGCATTTAGCTTGTATTTGATTTGCATTATTTCACCTAAATAAAATATACATTAGTTGAATTTACTAATGGAAAATAAAGGTATTATTGAATTGTAAATATCATGGGGAACAAGTTTGATGATTGAAATTCAGATTTTGCAGGCTTGTGTGTTAATGTAAAGTATTTGAACTACTACCTACTCTGTATGGTTTGGTATAGTCGAGAATGGCAGACTTCGGAGCTCAGAGTTTATGGATTGCAGCTAAACACTGTTGTAAACCTCAAACTTCTTGTGAATTCCCCAGCAAAAAAACCTATTTGATTATTATTTTTGGAATGCTGATGTTTGCATTTATGTGAGAGCAATAGTTAAATTTCATATTCTATTTAGAAGGTAATAATCCCCTCCTCACTTGCATTGTACTATGAATCAGTGGTGTTAAATGCATGGATACTCATTCCAGCCACAAGATAAAGACTTTGGGAATATAAGAATGACCATCTTATTTTCATATCTAAATGCACTTATATAGGCTAGTCTGTGTTACATTCTAAATAGAATTACAATCAGACACTGAGCTAGTAAAATTAATTGATCATTAGATAGTTTAACATCTTCTAATATTAGCACAAATTAAATTATAATATTTTGTAAGTGCTGATAAGATCATCAAAGAAATAAATGTAAAGTGAATGATTTTATATATTCACACTCATTTCAAGACACTTAAGATGGGCCTATATAAGTTCATTTAAGTTTGAAACAATGATCATTCTTACAAAGTCTTTATTTTGTGGCTGGAACGAGAATATTCTCGCATTTAACATTGCTTATTTATAGTGCAGCACAAGTGAGGAGGAGATTAGTGCAATCTTACCCTGCACTAGAAAATTCATTGATCATTATATTTTGTATTAATAAACAGCACATGATTGTGAGCAATTGTATTCAGCATCATAGGCTACCTTTTGCACCCTCTTTTCTTCACTTTTTTGAATAATCATATTTTCTATTCATATGTAAAAAGTGCAAATGTTTTTTTAAACTGATCACAAGGTAACCTCCATTCTCTAGAGAAACTTTTGAAGGAAAAAATATTACAAATATAGCAATGATAGGTAATGAATTTTGAATATATTTCTGTCCTTGTTTTACTCTTTAGCTAAGAATGGCTAGATTCCCATTTGCTGATCAATATTGAATGGTTAATCCAGTTATTCTGATTCAAGTAACTGAAAGAAAATCCCTACTAATTGAAGCATATAAAAAATGTTTTACTCAAGTATGCACACAATAGATGGATGCATTCCTCAAAATCCTTAATTTTATTTATATTATTTTTTAATTTTCTTTAGTTATCTTCATCTTTTCCAGAATAGTTTGCTTAAAAATACTTTTTTTGGTTGCAAAGTTATTTTAATCATCCATTTTTCTTATCTTCAATCTTTTTTTTCTTGATAAATTCTTTTTGCATTTAATTTATTATAGTTTTGATTTATTAAACTGTTTTTCATTAATAGTTTTATTTATTCTAATAACAATGAAAACAGCTTATTTGTGTTGATCATGTATAAAGTCATAGATTCTAAATTTTAACTTTTTTTTTTGCAAATTATTCATTCAGTATTATTGACTTTTAAAAGTAATGGAAAACTATTGATGAAGAATATATTATATATATGCTATATGCATATTTGTATTAAAGAAAATGCTGTCACAGTATGTTTTTATAGCTCCATGCTTTAGTAGTTAGTGTATTAGCTGATCATGCAGTTTGATTGATGAACATCCAGAATATAACTGGAAATTTTCAGATAACCCATACAAGTAACTCTTTACTAGCCAGTGACTATTATAATATTTACATTTCTTAATTGGAAATTCTGCAACTTTGATATCAAATAAATTAATATTGCATATACAAAGCACAAGTGTCTATTAATTTTCTGTCCCAGTATATTTGCAACTTCACAAAAGATCTGTAAATACATTTACATATGCACTGACCAGCTTTTAAAACTGTCTCATAGATTGTGTATTTAATTGTCATAGTTACCATTAGTATTAAACAATGATCTTATTGATCTAAGACTAGTTAATTATATGATAATAAAATGTATAATGGAAATTACTTATTGGACAAATTCAGATGTGATGTGATGGACTGTGACTTCTCCTTATACGGACTCAGGAATCTCTCAGCAATTATGCCCAGAGAAACCTGTTAGCCATTTTGACTTTCCTTTCCCTTCCCCACCCCAAGTTTCCCATATTCTTCTCTATCCTGCTCCATCCCATTTCCACAACATAATCTTTGTCAACTCCATGACCTTTTTATCTAAAAACCCCTTATCTTTTCCCAAATCCATCATAAAAAACCAATAAGCCACTTTCTGTATAATCACTTTGTTCATATTTATTCTTCCACAACTTAATTATATGTACCCTTTCTGCTTTCAGACATTTACATTCAATTAAAAGTTGCGTAATATTTTATATGCCTTCCTTACACAATTTGCGGACTAAATCCATATTTTTCCATTTATGTGTATATTCCCTTGTTGCTAAAAATCCCATTCGAGCCTTAAACAGTAAACTATTTTCCTTGCTATTATCATAAATTAACTTACTTCTTTAAATAGTTAAACTTATTTTATTCTCCATACTAGCTCTCCAACTCCCTATTCTTTATTAATGCATCTATTCTTCTATCCCATTCCTTAACACTCAATAATTCTAACACAATCATCCCACCTTTTGTATAAGTATACTGACATAAATTCTTTACCTAAACCTTCTGCATATCGCATTACCTTTCTCACCCATCTTGTTGTCTGCCCTTTATTCATAACTCATTTAAATACTATTTTTGTTTATTCTTTTATTATCCATAAACTGCAATCTACTGAACATTTTCATTTTGCTTTTTGCATCTCTCATATAAAAACTTGACCATTTCTCTTTGATTTGCCTCCTTTGCCATCCACACTTCTGCACTTAATGCATATCTTCCTACTTGTCTTTGAACTTTTTCTAAGTAATCTAACACGCCTTTACTAACACATAATGCATCAATGCCATATGTTAACCCTGCTACTGCCACTCCTTTCCATACAATTCTAACTACATCATATTTATTATACAAGAATCCTGTTAATTTCTTTATCAATTCCTTTCTTTTCTTTGCTTCATTTACCAATTTTTTTCTCCCATTCGTCCAAGCAATTTCTCTGATTACTTAAGATGATTCCCAAATAGTTATATCTATTCACCACACTTAACTTTATATCCCCCAGTAAAAATTCTTTGTCCTCTCTTTTCCCAGTATTAATCATCATTAGTTTTGATTTTTCTTTTCTAAATTTCCCCATCTCTTTACCCATTTTTGTGCATGTTCTCAGCACAACTTCCATATCTTCCCTTTTTTCTGCACACAAAAAAACATCATCCACAAATAAAAGACCCAACAATGTATATACTCCCTTGCCACCTATTAATGGTACCTCTACCCCTCTTCCTAGTCTTTCTATTGCTGTCTCCATTTCTCTCAAATACAACAAAAACAAAATAGGTGACAGAGGACATCCTTGCCTTAATTTCACTCCATTTTAAACTTTTAATTGAATCTATATTCCCTAATTGATACATATAGTAATTATTTTCATATAATTTCTTAATAATGTCTACTAAAGCACCATCCATTCCCAAATTTACTAAACTTACCCATAATCTATTTCTATTTACTCAATCATAAGCCTTCTCTATATCTATAAAAACCATATATAACTGTCTACCTGTATTCCTACTCATATTCATAAGTTGTGTAACTACAAATAAATTATCTCCTATACAGCTATCTGATTGAAAACCACCTTGCATTTCTCCCACTATATTATTTTCTTCCATCTATGAGAAAACTTTATACAGCACTGACATTACCACTATTGGTCTATAATTGTTTAACTTTCTATGATCCTTACTCTTTCTTTTAAATAATAGCCTTACTCTTGTATTGCTCCAACTACCTGGAAAATATCTCTTCTGTGCCATCTTATTAAAGCATGATAATAGTTTTAATTTTGCCTTCTGTCCTAAATTCAGTACCATCTCTGCTGCCCATCCATCCAAACCTCTTGCCTTTCCACTTTACAATTTTGTACTTGCCTCATTCAGTTCATTTTTTATAAATCATATATTCCCATTACTATATGCTCTCATGTTTTCTATCACTCTGTCCTTCACATCTAACATCTTTTCTATATCCATTACATATCTATTATATCCATTACATACTTGTTTAAAACTATCTCTAATTTTTCTTTAGAGTTACACTCTATTTCCTCATCATCTAGTAATGCTAATTCTCTCTCCCTTACATTCCTTCTTTTAATGTATCCCATCTCTTCCCCTTTTATTAATATCTTCCAACAGTTTACTATTCAATTTCTTTCTCTTTCTCTATATTATCTATTTTAGCTAACTTCTTTTTTTCTAAGTACTTTTCCCATTTAGTATTAACATCTTTTTCGCTTTTTTTGTTCCTAATAGCACACTTATATTCTCTGCATGCTTTTTTCCTCTCTTTTGTACTTTTACTAACTCTCACTTTCCTATTTTATTCTTCTGAATATTCTCACCTAAAACTCTATTTGCCACTTTTTCTATTTAACTACACCAGTCCTTATACTCATTCCCAACCAACTCTTCCATGGTTTCTTCAACTTTTATTTTATAGTCTTCTAACTTATTCTCATCATTCACTCTCCATCCACATCTTTTACTATCCTTTCTACTTTTATTACTATTTTTCATCACTTTACTAATCATTTCTATTATAAAGTAGTTATGATCACTATAACATACTCTCTCTTCATTATCAGACACCTTAATTTTCCGTACTTTATTCATTCCCTCTTTTTCTATTAATACATAATCTATTGTATGGAATATATTATTTCTAGACCATGTGTATTGTCCCTCATAAATATTTGATAAATTTGCAATGGTCAAATTCACTCTCTGACAAAAACTCTTCAAAAGCTGAGCATAGGTATATAAACAAAGAGCCATCTATGAAATAAAATATGAAATACTATCACAAATTCAAATGTTTGTTTTTTATTAATACTATATGCCATGAATATGATATAATAAATATATTGAAAGCATGCTAATTAATAATAAAGCAAAATATTTAAAAAAAAACTATCTTTTCTATGAGTATATTCATTAATTATTAGATATTAATATGTCTGCATATTGTCATAATTAAATTATTGTCAGGATGTTAAATAGAATACTGTGTGTTACTAATAGAAATTTAAAGTCTGATATTAGAAATAAAGTTAGAATTTTTGCAAGTTAAAACCAAAATCAATGGATACACATAGATATTTGAACTTGTATACAGTGTTTGTGCATATGAACAGTTTATCATGTGGCTAATTATTGGAATTGCTTAAGGAAGCTAAAGTGTTTTCATGCAATTTTATTTATTATTCTTTACTTTATTAGCAAGTGTGTTAACTTGTTTTCATTATTCCAGTGAGTGTTTGTTTTTAATTAAATTATTGTAGATGCATAGACAGCTGGTAAACAAATTTTATCCCTGTATATAGTAGAACCTATGTGCATTATCTATTCATTTATCTCATGTTTTATAAATGGAAATAAATTATTTATTTTCATATTGTAAAATTTTTTTGCCTCATATGTTTGTTGTTGTTCATTTCACATAATTAAACATTTTTATTATTATATTTTCATTCATATATTGATATCTTCCAAACATTCTTTATTTTAGTTTCCCTTATTAAATACAAAGTCTGCCATATTTCATCTGGAATAGCCTCATTAGCTATCTACATTTCATCACCCAATGATTATCTACCTGCTTCTTTTTCTATTATATCTAATAATTTCTGATTTCCCTAGCCAATATAAAGCACATCTTTTCCAAATTTAAAGTACTTCTTTCAAAATAATTCTACACACTTCATATTTATTATATGAGAATCATATATTTTTAATCTGATCTTTTTTTCTCTATTCTAATTTCCAATTATCTGTATAATTCTAATTTTTTCATTGAACAAATTATTTAAATACCTACACTTCTCCACTTCAAAATAAATATCTTTCATTTTTCCTCTTCACAAATTTTATATCTTCATGTCTCCTTTACTGTTTATAAAATAATGTCATATTATTCTGCAAAAAAAAAAAAAAAAAAAGAGCTTCCACATTATATATTATCTTGATTACAGTTATAAAAATCTTTATTTTTCCCTAACCTTTCTATTTCAACATCCTAATTTCTTGGAAACTAAATATCTTAATTATGGATATCCCTATTTCAACCCAATTTTACATTTAAAACTTCCACTTATTTTTTTTAACTTATAAAACATATCCTTGTAAAGATTCTTAATTACTCTTAACAATCCGGAGTCTTTTGCATATTTTCACAGCTTTTCCACAATCTAACCAGTCCATTCTATTATAAATCTTTTTCTATATCTAAAACTGCAATAAATAATGATTTTATTTTCCTTTGTTATAAGGCATTTCAATGAACTGAAATACAATAAATAAATTATTATTATTCTTATAAGAAATTCATTTAGATTTTCCATAAAAATATAACTTTCTTACCTTCAAGCCCTAACTATATTATTACTAGTGAAAAGAATTAAATTTAGTTAACAGCCTAAAATATTTTCTCTTTCTTATTTATAATAACCAAATTCTCACACCCTTAATTAATATTCATGTGAAATCTTATTATCAATTCTAATTTTATTAAAACTTTCTTTTAAACTAAACTTTACATATTTCCCTGTTATACTATCGTTTTTCCTTTTTTCAATTTTTCATCCATTCTATTAATCTTCTAATTCCTTTACCAATTCTCCTTCACCCAAAGTTATGATTGATCTTGCTTTACTGCTGCCATCTAGTTTAATTTTATTTTGATCAAACCTTACATTGCAGCTTCTAGAATTGAAAGATTTTAAATAAAGGGAAAAAGTACTATTTTTAATTTTAGTTTAATGTTATAAATCTTCAAAGTATATATACATTGTTAGGAATACTCTGGTGTATATTTATGATTCAACTATTATTGATTACTGTTCTAATTATTGCTTGCATGTTCATGAGACATAGTTTTTGTCATACTTTAAACATTAATTATTTAACATTTTTGTTATTCGTTTATTACTTTGAAATAAAATATATAATGTTTTTCGGGTTTTTTCTTCTTTTCTCAGATTAACTGATATTGATTTTGAGTGAAATGTAGATATTTAACTTAAATACATTGTAACCATTTGGGTAGCTCTAAAAAAATTTTTTAATTACATTTCTCCCCTTTCCCTCCTAAAAAAAAAAAACAAATAATTTTCAAAGTGCATCTGTTTATTCTTGTAATATCATTTAATTTTTGTTAATGCAAATTTAATTACTATTAAAGAAAATATATATATATTTTTTTTGGAAATTGTAAAAAAAATATTTCCTGGATTCAATTAGCTCTGGTTACTTAATAATAATTGGTAGATGAGTTGTCGGTTCCTTACAGTTCTAATATCTTTTCTTCTAATTATCACATTAATTATGGTTAAAATTACAAAATTGATTTTCCATATAGTTTTACATTTGTGTCACGCTTGTTCGAGAATTGTTAAATTGTCTGAGTCCAAAATTTATGTAATATATATAATTGTAAGGAATTTGAATACAGACTTCCAAGCTCATACAACCGATACACATGACCACACACATGTGAAACAGATAAATCTCTAATGTATGTATTTCGTGCTGAACCAGCACTCATCAGTTGGTCCAGATAATCTCCCATACACATATATAATCAGTGCTCTGTTTATATTGAAATAGCAATTCTTCAAACTTTCATGGGCAGGTTCCAATCTACTTCGCCCTCCAAGAAAGTGTAAAAAAGGGTCTTCTGATTATCATTTGGGCTACGCAATTCTGATTTATTTTTCTTACAGGCTGTCACTTGTTGGGAATTGCTTAATATAGAATTAAAGTATGTGTGAATTGCCTGAGAGTAGTCATCTATTTGACATCATCTTTTTTGTTGTCAAGTTCAAATATGTACATATAATTTATATGTGAAAGAAAATTACAGTGCATATATAGCAATTGATAATGTACCCTTACATTATGTGTTTAAATTATGTAAAGGGTTATTAATGTTTATTTTGCCGCTTTAATATTAAGATGCACTGATAAATTAAAGGAATAGGGAATAAATTACCATTAAGGAATGGATATTTTTTCTTAACTATAATACTCCACTACCTATTTACTTTTAACTGCCTTCATGCTGAGTATTTAACATAGGATATTACCCATTAAATCTATATTCTGTAAAAAATAACAAACAATTTTATTGCTCAGGAGTTCATAATAAGTTTGAGTACAAGAAGTTCCAAAACTGGAATTGTTCCAAAATCTTATAATCCAGAATCACTCTACTATTGCACTCATTCATGCAAAATCATTTATTCGGCTAAATCAGACTAAGCTGACTTTTGTAATATATCCTTTATTTTTTATTAATTCCTCAGCGTATATTTAAAGGATAGATTTAATAGAGTATTAATATGTTACTTCCCCATCCCAATACTGTGTGTTTGCAAGTTACTCTCAGAACTTTCTGAATTTAGATTATTCAATTCTTAATTTATTTGTATCAGTTAGCTAAGAAATACATTCATTTTTTAATGAATCTGGTGTTAAAAGTTTCACCAGCTTTGTCTGAAGATAGAAATAGGTTTTTAAAAAACATTTAAGCTTCTCTAAATTATGCACATTCTGTTATTATCATCATCATTGGTAAATAATGATTTATTTTCAGATTTAGATGAAACTCAAAAACATCAGCACATATATATTAAAGAATATTTGTCACTTGATTGCAAAGTTAAAACATCAATTTGAATGGCTTAAGAATGGCAATTTTTTTTTGCAGAAAAAAGCAAAGTTTTAATTACAAGTTTAAATAACATGGAACTTTTATAATTTATATATTTTGTGTATACATTCTCTTGTCTCATTATATGCATTATAACAGGTCTGTTATATGGCCCACAATAATATAGTGTGTGCACAAATATATATAAAGTTGAAAGGAAAAGTAGAAATAAACAGACATAAATTTTTGTAGATATTTTCTACATTTCCCTTGGAATAAAAAATAATAAGTAAAGGGTTAAATAACTCTGGATTAAAAACCGAATTTTATTATAAATTAAAATATTAAAAAAGATCTAAATATTATTATTTGTAACTCTGATTTTGAAATTTAAACACAAGCATGTCTACTGATAATTGTAAAAATATCTTTAAAAATCTTTTAATTAATGCTTGTATACATTTCTTTATCTATTTTTAAAAATCTTTGTAGATTAAAAATTCCAAAAATAGCTTTTACTTAAAAGTGATTTGAAGAGAGTAAAAAACTTATGGATCAAACCTTTGGTAAAATTTCAGAGTTGCTTCCAAAAATAACTTGTAATTGTAAATGATTTGAAAAGATTAAAATTGATTCTAATCAAGATAAATATTGGACAGAAAAAAACTTTCAGTTACTGCATTTTTAATCATCTCAAGATTAAAAAGGATTAGACAGATTGAAAACATCTTGCAATGTATTTTTATTACCTCAGATGATTCTATAAAAAGGCTGTGATAAAGAAATATCAGTTCAATCTGGATTGTAGTTTTTGTAAGAGCTAGCCAGAAGAGTCTGGGTTTAATATTTTGGAAAACATTAGCCAGATAGGTCAGCTGCAAAGTCTGGATAATAGTTTTTGAAAAGAGAGTTGGCTAAAATAGTTTGTCTAATATTTTTGTAAGAGTTAGCTGTAGTTTATTAGTAACTAGCAGAGAGTGGCCACAGTAAAGCTAGCTGCAGAATTAGCTAGCAGAGTTGGACAGTTCTCTTATTATTTTTGTGAAGCAATTGGCTAAAAGAATTGGTGTTTGGAGAGTTATGAAAATAAAAATAACTTTCATGAAGATATAGCTGAAGTTAAGCCAGTAGATCCCAGCAGTGAGCAATCTACTAGTTCTACATATTGGAGTTTTGATTCAATTAAAGACTGGGTCAGCTAAAATGGATCAATAAACCTGTACAAATATGTTCTGGAAGGGTTTGCTGGCCTGAAGCTCATTAAGCCCTAGACAAATGGAGAATGTTAACATACCTGATTATATCTTCCTGATTATCACAAACCTGGACTAAACCTGTCTCCAAGACCAACTCACAAAGAGAAGCACAGATAAATGTATATGCAATGGTATATAGAATTATATATAATGAGAATGAAATTTTAAATAACTCCTTTGGTAAAAATGACATGTAAAAGTCTATGTATTTTAAAAGAAAAGTAAATAATTTTGCTTGAATTGAATTAAAATCTAAAAATAATGATTGAATCATGGGCAATTTATTTTAAAAAAAGAAAAAGAGGACATTAAAAATCTTTTTTAGATTAATTTAAAGATGTAATTAATTAATTGAGAGTAACTGTCATTAAAAAAAAACTTTTGAGTTACCTGTCAAAAAACTGACTTTAATTTTTAAAAAAGAAGAAAAAGAAAATACTTTTATTGGCTGAAAAAAAGAGTCTAATTAATAATATTAATTCATATCATCTATATATTCATAGATACACACATATGTGTGAATTTTATGTATAGTTTTTAAATGGAATTTATTATGAAATATATTTTTAATAATTTTATTATTTTGATAAATTCACACATGTTCATTTTATACTAAGCCACATGTCTGTGTGCTGTCTGGTTTTAAATAAACCTATTGGAACATATATGTTAATGTAATAACTTGAACTTTGTAAATCATATATGTAAATCACAATGTGATAATTTATTATAACATGTTAATCAAAATCAGAAGGCTTAATTGATATGCTTAGCCTTATTCTAGACCTTAATATCATTTTTTTTATTGTTAAACTTGTATTCAAATATGAAAATTATTCGAGTGGTTCTAAATATTTTTAGATTATCTGTTTCCATCATTTCTTGGTAACATACAATAATAGAGCTTGTGTTCTCTGAGCTAGATTCAATCAATAATAGTCTGATATATGAATGGAGATGTATATTAGTGCTTTTGGGGTATCCAGAGATGATCAGTCATCATCCTGAATATTGGCACAAAAGAGAATACTCTTTAAAGTCCATGCACTACATTTTATTTTAGTTTAGTCTTATTAGTTATAGTTGGCCAGTACAAGTGGCTAGAGCATTGATGATGATCTGCATGTTTTAATGTCCCAACATTATTGTTTTGATTCTTATATATTCTGATGGATAGGCATTAAGTTGGTGCATCCAAATTAATATGTAAATAATTGCCCAAGCTGGCAAAGACTCAATAGTTAGCCTGTTCTATAGAAGACTCATTTCCAATCCAATCACAAGATGGACTGTTGATTTATTGTATTGATGTATTTTGATTGATTATTCATGATGATGAATGGTATTTACTCTTATGTATTTATAATGCTGGTTGATGGTTAACCTTTTGACCACTAATTATATTATTGGGCGAGTGAGTTAAAAATCAAAGCTTTTAATTGGCCAACTCACAAACTGAAGACAAAGTCAATTGTCAAAATATATTCGTCTTTAATATCATATTCACTTTAGATTCGTTTATAAAAAGTATATTAATAATTTGTCAGGTTATGAAAGTGAATAAAAAGTTCTTTCAAAAACAAATTTCTATTTATTTATTATAAAATATTCAATTTCGGCAAATTTAAGAGCGAACATTAGTAACGAATTAAAAAGAGTTGCTGACATAAATTTTTTTTTTTTTTTCAGTTTTATGTTACGGAAAAGTAAATATTTTTTTTGCTAAAATCTTAAATATTTTTACTAAAATCTTCAATATTTTTCTAAAATAATTTTGTTTTTTAGCCTATTTTATGAAATTGATTTGTAATTTCTCAAAAAATACTCTTATAATAGTTTAAAACATTTGTTTATCATATTCGAAATGAAAATCTTAGTGTTTTTCTTTATTTTCTTTGATTAGGTGGTTTCTTTGTTCTTTCCAGCCAATCAGAATGTCTTTGATGGCTGAGAGCCAATCACTGACAAGCTTTCTTTGTTTAGCTTCACAGGCAGTTTTATTGATTTTTTACTTGAAGAGAGGGCAGCATCTTACAGAACTTTTAAAAATCTAACTAATTACTATAAAATGGCTATCCTAGCATTAAAAATAACGGAATTAGAGTGATGTCAATCGTCAATGCAAGGTCTCGTAAGCATCATCAGAAAGGTTAATTAAAGATACTTATCGTTGCTCTAAGGAGTTAACTGATCTTTTCTAACTAACTGATCTAGCTGGCTGATCTCTGAGAGATCTTATGATCTCATGCATTCTTGAATATATAAAATTAATTGCTTATATATTTTTGATGTTAAACATTACTTTAACATTTATTTAATAACATCATTAATAATTAATTTAATTTTACTTGGGAGTGATGATGATGTGCCATCATCCCAGATTCACTCTATCTTCTTATCCCATTATAGTATATTAGTTATAGATTTCATGGATAACATACAAGTCTTTGGTAATAATGTTAATTCTTAAAAATTGTAAGTCAAATCACCATATTTGATATCTCTTTTAAAACTACAGGAAATTAGCTACAAGATGATATAACCTGCGCACTACATAGTGTGCATTATTTTTTTTAAAGATTTTCACAAAGAATTTTAAAATTGTTTATTCTGTGCTTGTTATTGATAATAAGAACATTAATAAAATCATTTTAGAGATTGGTTGTAATTTTTACATTCAACATAAAATAAGAGATAAACAAGTTGAAGACATAAAATATTAAAGTTGAAAAGTGTCATTCTTACATTTAAAATGAAGATGAAAATGAAAAATATCATTAACATCAGATAGATGTAGTCATATGTATAAATGTAATGTAAAAAATAAGTGATTAATATGTTCGTTTATTCTTAATATTTTAACAATATTACAGTCACAGTCAAAAAATTTAAAATAACAAAGGAAATAAAGATGCATTGAAATTATATAATACAAATTATTAATCTATTTAAGCATTAATACTATGTATAGTCAATGCTAAAAAAAGAGATATAGAATACAATTAAGTATAAGAATTTGAAGACCAAAAATTGAATTATTTTTTAATTAAAAAACAATATATATGTATTTAATTTCTGCTCCAAGTAGTTGTAGTAAGAGTAACTAGCTAGAGAGTAAAAAAGTTATGAGATTAATTGCATATAAAAAAGTAGTTATAATTGAGGAGGGCATTTATCTGAATAAATGAATGGAACCGTTAAACTTTGCTTATTATCTTGTAAGGGTAGCTATCAAAACCAGCCTATATTTGTCCATACCACATGCACTATCCTTTCTTTTAAGCATACATATATATATATGCGATGGATGTTTTCTTTGTTAAATATCAAGTTAGATAAGTATCGCACGATGAACTGAATTTTATTACTTAGTGAAAAATAAAAAGCCCATTTAAAGAAATCACTATCCCGATCCTAGAAGTGCAATGTACTAACCTACTTTTGTAATGCCTAAAGAAGTCCCAATTGTCCTACACTAAATGTCTGCATGGATCGAGAAAAAGAACAACTGCATAGAATGGATGTAATATTATTTCAAGCGCATTGCATAGGAATTCCAATGAGTGATGGATGTGAACCAAGGAGAGTGTTCCAAAAAAGAGATAGACTGTATCTATGAAGGACATTATTGCCAATTTCATGAACATTAACCAAGATAATTTAATCAAAGTTCTGATTTTAGTAGGAATACTTGATATATGTGTATTTGTAAAAAAAAAATTATTTTATTTCCACACTTAGAAGTGTGTCTATAATTTGGAAGAATTCATTATAAGTGAAAGCACTAGATTGAGGGGGGGGGGGGAGGATCATTAAGTTAAATTTTTTTTTTTTTTATTTATGTTTTAAATAAAGTTTAGATCAGCTTTCCCTCCATAGTGACTTGACATTGATCATCATGATATGGGATAAGCTAAAGATCTTTAAGACTGTTTCATATTAAATACATACACTTATTACAGGACAGTGTTCATGTTTTTTGTTTGTTATTAACTAATAATCGTTCGTGTTTATATTGTTTCAGTATAAATGACAAATCTTTTTATGCGGATATTTTTTCCTGTCAACCTTAGGGAACTATACATAGATAGGGGGTCCCCAAAGAAGATGGAACATCGCTAATTTGAATCAAACGAGGCTATTACAGATATACCTGCATAATACTGTAAATTAGATAGTCGGCTTCACGGTCAATTTAATAGTAAAATTTTTGTTTTTTATTATTATTTGCTTTGTAAATAATTAGTACCATGTCATGTATTTCTAACATTGGGTAAGGGTTTGGAATCATGAATATATTTAATTGTTGATATGGTAGAAATCCATCCTTGACACACACAATTATACTACTTTATCTTGTTAGAGTTTTAAATTTTTCTTTTTACTTTGTGTTGATATTTAATAAATGTTGTCAAATTTATTTACATTAAACTTGTCTCTAGTTTATCAAAATTATTTATGCATTCACTTATTGATCGATAACCAAGGATATACATACACACATACCTTACTTTTATATAATAATGTAGAGATATGCTTGTATGAATGATTAAATCAGTTGTAACCTATATAGAGGTGCAGTAGTTGCTATCCCATATAAGTTCATCCCTGAAGAGAGTCAAAGGCAGATTTCTCCCTGAAATTCGAATACTGAAGCATAATGGAGCTCAAAGGAGGGGTGAGGTATGGATGAAGTAGCCTAAATTGTATCTAAATTTTTTGTGTAAATACAGAGCTAGCCCATTGGAGGTAGATATGATCATAGGTTATATATTTCATCGCATCCTACCATAAGACACTAGGTCCCCATAGTGAGATGCGTTTCCCTGCCCTTGTGGTAAACCCTGGCCTATCACAATCTTAATCCTATATACTGTTTGTGTTTCTGATTATTTGACTACATAATACTTTTAATTTTTTTTTTTTAATGCTGTATACATGTATGGGGTTCGATTATCTATCTATAGTCATGTTGAAGAAATGGTAACCGTATATAATGACCAAATATTTACACTTCAACATCATCATCAGTGATATTTTTCCATTGCTTGATACCTTCTTAAAAATATCTTAATATTTAGAGCATTATCATAAAGTATAATGATGATGTTTCAGTATTTACAAGCTCAATACATGGTATATAAGGGAGTATATATGTATGTTTATAACAATAATAATAAAAAAAAATGATGGCATTTATATACTACACAAATCAGCATTATTATTATTTATATCTTTAAAAAAAAAGTAGAAAATAATTAGGAACCTAGTTTAGATCAGTGATAGTGAATTTGTGATATGCAAGCCATAGTAACGAGCAGAATAATTTTATATAACATACTCTATGTTACATCTGATTTTTTGTTATTACTATAACATACTCTATAGATTTTACATTACATTTGTCAATCATAGTATATTTTTTTATTTTATACTCAGTGCATCAATACTTAGCTGGCTAACTCAAATTAATCCTGCTTATTCATTTTTTTAATTAACAATATCTGGGTTACCAATTTACTATCATTGTTAAGTGATCAATTGTGCTGACTGTTGACCCCTTATCTGAATATATTTCCATCTGGATTTGAACCTGAGATTTTGGGCATAGAAAGCAGATACACCAGACTCTATGACTGTGAAGTTTTTCAGAATAATGGTATAATGAGTCTTTGCTCCCTGATCATTTTCTGTCACAATTAGTGCTAGTTAGGAGATTAATTTAAATTTACAACAACAACAAAAATCTCACTGTCTCATTAATCTTTTTATTACTAAACAATTTTGACAATTTAATAATTAATAAAAAAGATTTTGGACTTTTATTTTGCAAACTACAAAAAACCTTTTAAATTTGGTATTCATTTTCACCATTACCACATCTAATACACATTCGCCCAGCAATTTATTTTAGTTAATAATAAATAGATGAGGGAAGTGAGCTTTTATATTTCTTCAGGTACGTAAAAAAAGAAGAACTGATGAAGCTATTAATTTTGCGTCATTACAGAACCACTACTTGGAGAAAT
This sequence comes from Epiperipatus broadwayi, assembly GCA_028023455.1. Lineage (NCBI taxonomy): Eukaryota > Metazoa > Onychophora > Udeonychophora > Euonychophora > Peripatidae > Epiperipatus > Epiperipatus broadwayi. The sequence goes on along the minus strand of JAQFVV010012395.1, from coordinate 14,644,337 downwards.
AACATTTGATTAATTTTAACGTCTGTCTTTTTGACTCTAACAAACCAAAAAAATTTAAATTGTTACCCCATAAATGCTTATATAGGCAGTAAGATTTTATATATTGAATCATGTAAACATAAACAAGTGCGCGAAATTATATTTGTAAACTGATGTTTATTCTTTTGACATTAATCTGATTCAGTGGTATTGATATTCTTAAAATAATCAACTTAGAATTTGTACAATTTGACTCTTTTAATTTCCTGGAGAAATCGTTCAAATGTAAATTTTACGAAGCATTCCATTTCCTCTTTCTGCCTGCTTTTTATTCTAAATTTCTACAATATATATTTTGATTCTTAGACATTTATTATAACTTTTTTTTTTTAAACAACTATTCATTGTTAAAGTCAGAAATGTGCGCAACATCTAACTCAGATATTATGTCAACAGTTAAAGTTTATCCAGATCCTCTGTAAAAAGAAGCATCTGTTCGATTCAAATGATTTAATACACCTGATTTTATTTTATTTTTTTCTTCTGCTGTTTGAAAATAATTTCTTACTTTGTGTTTTCGAATTTCCAGATTGTACATGTATTCAAAGTTAATTCATATTATATAAATCTTGAGCACTCCCTTCATATGCGCTAGATGTTATAATTTGCATATTATTCCGTATAGTAACATGTATTTTAAATATATATAAATGGGTGTTTATATGTATTTACATGTAAAAAAAACAAACATTAACGCTATATATGCACTACTAACAAAAATATACAAATAACTTTTTCTTTTATTAATTTTTTCAGCTTTTTTTTTTTTTTTTTGACTTTATTATTTCCTTTTTTAAATCTAAAGTCATCTATATGATGTTCACGAAAGAAATTAATTGAAATATGTAATATAGCTTTGGAGATACTAGAATAAATTGTATTGAACGAGTGATAAACGCTCACAGATTATTTCTGACAGTGATAAAGTATATTATTCGTACCGTAATCTCCCAATGCATATATCACTTCTGTCTGTCTTTGCTAGAGAACTTTATATATGCATAGGGCCAATATTTTAATTAATTCTTGCTTTCCTAGAATGCTTCTGTTGGGAGAGAAAAGTGAAGCAATCAGCACTATAGACATGTTATGATACCCTCACCATTGCATCGTATGATAATTTTATTGTCCTATGTTGGTTTCTGCAGCGGTAGAGCATTTGACTTGAGATTAGGATGTCTCAATCTTGATTCTAAGTGCCCACAATTCTGCCTCTCAAACTTCTTATGAACTCTCAAGCAATAAAATCATATATGTAGGTTTTTTTCTTAATAATTGTATTTTTGTTTTATTGTCACTGTTCTGAAGTTTATCTTGGAATGTTACCTTCTGACTAAGAATAGATACATAGCATTTATCAACCACTATTGGATAGCTTGTTTGGGAAATAATTTCTTAACAAACTATTTCAAATTCTATGAGATCTAGTTTATAAGCATGGAAGGAAAGGGAGGGCTATAACACTACAAAATCATTTGAAAAAGGGATTTATCTGAAACTTTGTGTTTTTCTATATTGTTAAAGATAATCTTTTAAAATTGTAAATTAAATTTTGATCTTGATTTTTTTAAAACTGTGATGATGAGGGTATGCTTTTATAATTAGGAGAAAACTAAAACAGTGCTTGCTACTAGTAGTATCTTCAAATCTGGAATGACATCAAGGATCAGGATTTGATCAATCAACCAATCATTGGCTTTGACAACATTGATATAAGGTTTTTAATAACTAATTATTGGCATTAACAAGATTCAGAACAATAACAATTTCATGAGACATGTTACTTTTAATACTCACTCAGTTAACGAAAGGACTATAAAACAATGAACTACAGTACAGAAAGCAAAGGCAAAGTACATCCATTAATAGTTCTGCTCCACAGGATTGACTAAACATCTCTAATGATTTATTTTTCTGATATATTCTGCAGTTATTTTGTTCTTTCTATAGCACAGTAGAATGATCCTAAAAGACATTCTTCCCATTTTTATTCTTGTACTTGTGCTCATTTATTTTCCATAAATTCATGTTATCACTACATGCATGATGTGCAACCAAATAGATCCAGAAATTAATTTTTAACTATTGTTTATTTTTCATTAGGGAGCAATGCTTTTTCCTTCACCAATTCAGCCAGTATTTTCTTTTACCATGCTGTTTGAGTTAATGGTAGCAATATTTATAAATCTTAAGGTTTCCAATTAAAAGCATATACAATGTTTATTCCAGTGCAAAAATATTTGACGACTGATTCTCTCTTTAAGATGCTTGTAGTGCAATCTCTAAACAAATGTACATATTATGTAAGTGATATAGTTTAACATTTTACCACAAAAAAATTGAAGTGCTACCATGTCAGGATCACAAATTGTGACATGAAATATGACCGTGTTTTTGGACCTTTGATGGAATAATATACTAACATTAAATTTTGTTTTAAATTGGGCAAAATTATGACTGAAATGTTGAAATGTTTCAGACTATGTATAGTAAAATCATGATTCACAAGAATGTTTCAAGTAGTTTGCAAGATTTTTATAATGGCAGGGAGAATATTGAAGACAATCCATGGGTATGAATTACGCTGTCACATTTTATCTTGTAATGTATGATCAGATATGCCTGCTTCTTAAAATGTTTGTGATGAAGTTAAATTATATCCTCATATTACATATACACCTTTCCCTCAGTGCTTGGTTTTTGTATAAGGATTCACAATAGCGATCATCATCAATTTGTACCCACTATTTTGATTTACAATCAATTATTCACTTATCGATCGTAAAAAAAAATAAAAAAATTTTTTGGTGGCCATGATGTCATAGAATAGTTATTAAAGTCATTTCATCCAAAAGCACAACATTATAGTGCTGCATTCAATATTTTGATAAATGAATGTACAATATTTTATTTAATTTTCATCTAGTATTTTTACGAGGCAATTAGTAGTTCTTTAATAACAATCTAAAATAAAGATTTTCATTATTAATGACTATAAAAGCAAAAAAAATAAAAAGGTTCATTCAGTACACAAATGTAAATCAACATAGTACTGTAAAAATAACAAATTTGTTCAGCATAAAATTAAAAATGTACAATACATATATTAGTTAAAATATTCTGTCAATTTTGAATTAATTTTTTTCTATCAAATTAAAACTGCTACCATCACTAATATAAAATATTTTCAATAAAAAAAAGAGGGAACAAAGAAATGTAAAGCGTTTTCAGATTTATACAATTAATATCAAAAAAAATTACCAAATGTATTTTTAAAATAACACTCAGCTTCCTCGATTTTGAATCGTCTCTTATTATTTTCAGAAATCCAAAGCAATGGAGACATTATATCCGGGGAAAAAAATATAAGAGAAAAAAATATAAATTTCATTCGGCATAAAATTAAAAATAATTTTTTGCCATGTGTACTGTCAATTTTAAATTGTGTAGAGTATAAATTTTAGCTAAAGTTTCAGATAATCAATTTTGGATTAAAATCTTCAGAATGGTAATTTCAATCAAATTGAAACTGCTATCCATCATATTTGAATTGCATTTGGGGGGTGAGAATGATTTTATGCAATTAATAATAAATTGTGTATGATGAAAATGCAATATAAGTAAAGTGAATAAGATTAATGCTTTTAATTTATACTTAAAAGCTTGTAACTCTGCCATCATAACATTGTGCTACTTGACAAATTGGTAAGTCATTGCAAAAACATGGCTACAGCACTTGATAAAATAGTGATATATCTTTCCCAAAAAAACCCACTATAGCTATCATATTTGTTTATTTAGATCAGCACAGTACATGTTACAATAAAAACCGTAAATATTGATTACAATATGCAAATTCAGAATGCATTAGATTTTTTTTTCAATATGCTAATTTTTTTTTTTTAAAGTTGACTGTGATTATGTTTTTGAAATGTATCATGTTTATTTGGCTCTTGTTACACCAATGATAAATAACAATTATTTATCATCAATCAACTGATTTATTGTTTCTTTAATTTTAATAATTTCACATAAGTAATATAATATAATTAAACAATTCAAAACAAAGCAAAACTCTCCATATAGTAGTGTCATCTTGTGCTAACAAGAGCAATCAATGGGTGCCAGAAGGCTTATGCATAAAATCCCTATCTAGTGCCTACTCATCCAATATCCCTAGACTAGTTTCTGGCTTGTAGCCTTCATCAGTGAGGAGCCTTGGATCTGAGAGCACTGCACCTAGATGTTAGGATGTAATGCAACCCTCCAGCACCCACCTTTTAACTTTATTTAACTACAAAACTATGAGAATGAAATTGAAAACACAATTAATATTTTCAATCCAAGCTCAATAGCTTATATAGTCATATGGGTCTGAACTCAATTCAACACCCATACATTTTGGTGTCTTTGGCTCTTTAACAACCATAGTCACCACTATCCTATTAGGCAGGATTGGTGTTAAACCACTAAATATCACATGATCACTATCTCATACTAGCACTTAATTGCTTAATAACAATTAAGTGCTAGTATGAGATAGTGATCATGTGATGTTTAGTAATATAATATAATACTGTTGTATAATTTTAAAAATATTAAATTTCAGTATGGATTTTGTTTTGCAGTGTAATGTTGTGCAGAACACAAAAAAATTATTTTGCTGTACTTTTTGGACAGTGAACTCATTTTTTCTAGCAATATTCTGTTTACTAATATAACCATGAAAAAAAAAATCAAGAAAATCTTTGAACTTGAAAACGAAACAGGATAATAGTGATTGGTGGGTGAATGGATCACAGGAAGTAACAACTTTAAGCTACATGTTTTTTTGTTGTTGTTTTTTTTACATAGATTTAAATTGCATTATCATACATAAATATTTTAAGTGAATATGTGTATAGTACACACAACACTGTTTACACAAGCATATAATGTATGTTAAGGTTTTTTTTATATTTAGTCAATAATTTTTTTTTTTAACATAATATTCCCAACTTATAGTATAATTTTTTAGTTGGAGTAACTGGTCAATTTTTTCCTCAAAGACAACTATTATAAATGCTTCTTTTGCATATGATATTCTTCATTAATAATGAGTTTTGAGAAACCAATTGCCTTCACCATGTTGGGTAAAGGTTACATCGTTTAGAGGTGGTACTGCAAGCAGTTTGGAGGGAGAACCAGTCTTTTCACTGGACCTTAACATTAGGTTATTAACTATTCATTTTAATAGCATAATTAAGAATTAATTACAAGTGTCTGGGCACTTGTCAAGATATATATATATATATGTATCAAAGCAAAAAATCACATTGACTTTATTCTAGCTTCTACTTAAATCTGTATTTGAGAGTAAGTGATCTTTTTACATCAGTCTACTTTTGAGCATATATATATATATTGGCAACGTGGAAACAGAATGGTATGAAGTGGATTGTTGCTGTTAAATTGCTGCTAGAGGGTCTTATATTACTTAATGAAAATTATTAATAATAATCCTTTGTTCACTGCTATATTATTGTTTTTGGTGGGGTTTTTTAGTTAAGAACAGCTAGATATCCAATAATCAAATAATAATTATTTAGTAAATGGATTAGTTATTAACCAATCGCATGTAAGAAAAATCATAAGGCTGCTTGCTTATAATATGAAAAAATTTCAAAAATTTACCAAGTTGAGATTTGAATCCAGGTTACAATATATATGTAACTGTGTCCACAATATGCCAAATGTTCTGTAGACACTTTATTCTACAAATTAGTTATTTGATTTATATTCTGTTTTTGATGCACTTTTTTTTTCCCTATGAAATCTTGTAATTCAATTATTATCATTTCCCCAATTTCTTGTCTAGTTGGAACTTTGCATACATATGTACCCCTATGACAATATATATTTTTTGGAGTTTGTAAATAATTTTAGCAAAACAAACAAAAACAAAAAACTAAACATTTACATTTTTAATTTTAAATGACATTCCGTTCTTTTTATTACAGATATTAAACTGTATCTAAACATTTTTCATTTCTAATTTCTGAAATTAAATAAAACTAAAAAGTACTAGAAAAAAAAATTAAAGAGGTGCCTTTATTCATATATATTGTTTAAAGAATAATAAATAAAAAATCACTTAAAAACAAAAATTTTCTATAGCTTTCACAAGAATGGGGTGGATGTGTTTAGAAATTCACAAGACTGGTTCCCAAATAATTATTTAAATAAATTTACAACTAATACCCTCTTTAAATATATTAGCATTGATACAAGAAAGTGGGCATGATTTTTTTGGAATCTAGTTTATGAATTTCTAAACATGATCACCCTAGCTTTTATTTTTGAAAGTTGGAATATTTTTTACTTTTTAGTGGATTTTTTTTTTTAAGATAGACCATTTATATAAATAAAAGCATTTCTTTAATTTTTATTTATATATATTTTATTAAATTGACATATAATCTTTTTCTCTGATGTTTACAAATTTTTGTTCTAACGTCTTTAAACCATGCCATTGTTCTGCAATAGCTCAAGAAATAATCCATATAAGTTATATCTGGAGATCTATATGCCCATTTGGTAGATACACATCCATTCCAATTTCATGAATTTTTTTTTTGTGGTGGGGGGGGGGGGGCAAAAATTGATATCTATCAGGGTATTTGGTATATTCAGGTTTTCATTCTGAAGAACTAGATAATATTTATTCTTTTCTCTCTCTTTCTCTTGTGTTAATCTGGAACAAAAAAAATATAAAATTTTAATAAACTGCTTATAGACCTGACTTCTAGTATAGTCTAATACATGACATAAAAAATGAGTTGGTGCTTTATAAGAAGTTTGTATCAAATTTAGATATACACGTAATAGTATTTTTATTATAAATAAAAGAATATAAAAATAGCAGACCAATTTATTTTATTTAAAAGTGTTGTTTTTTTTAATTATAGATTTGCATTTGTTTATCGATCTCTCATAATTATAAAAACATTTAATTTTGTTTTGCTGTTTCATGATTATTTTTCTTATTTCTTTTTTCAGTTTACTCCTTTGATGGTGTTCTTATATTTGCTTTATTAGTCATTTGCACTTGTGCGTACATGCGAAGAATACCTAAGCTCAAAAATCTATTTTTGTCAGAGAAGAAGGGATTATTTGGTGTTTTATATAAGGGTAATTTTTTTAAAAGTGCATCTGTTTAAACTAGATTGTTTATATTTTATTTTGTATAGAAAATGGTTGAGAAATGTATAAAAACTAGTAATGGTAGTAAATTGTAAAAATATAATTTAAATATAATAGTAGATTAGAAGAATTAATGTATAGTACTTAGTCATAGTAATCCACTTACTATCTCAATTTTTTTAAATATATTTTTCAATTATATGTATTGTTTGTACAATCTAAGTGTAGATTGAACCTCATTAATATGAAACCTCTTTACGTGAATCTTCAATCTTTACCAAAATATGAAATTATTTTGTCGCAAAGTATCTACTAATGCCAAAAATATTTTTAGCTCATACAAAAATCATTGTTATTAATACAAAATTAGTCTTCTTTCTGAATTTATCTTTGCCATATTAAATGATCATTATTGATGATATATTATATGAGAGAACTATATCAACAGTCATTTTTTAAAAAGATTATAAAAAATAGAAGGCAGAAATTTAAACTAAAAGAGAGAGATGTTGTCATAAAAAAATTGGAATATTGATATTACTTTAACGAAATAGATTTGTGAAGCCAGCAAAATTTAGAAATGTGATTTTAAAAGAATAAAGACATGGCCAAATAAAGTAGCCTTTCAGCAAGAGTTCACGGATGATATTAATTTTTTTTTAAAATTAATTTTAGAATTAATAAAAATTATATTGTCTAATAACAATGAAAATGTACATTGTGGATCTTCTGAATGCATTGCTTTTTACTTGTATAAAATTGTTGTTAATTTTCATTTCATTTTAACAATTTTACACGGCTTGAAATTAAAACACAAGTTTAAAAAAAATATTACCAATATGTTATTTAAAAAAATAATAATATTTTTTTTTGTATTAATTATATTCATTATGATTAGTTTTGGAATGTCTCCCAATTGGTGAATTGTTAAAATGAACTTCTAATAAATAAAATTAGATAACTTTCCAGGAATAAGACTATAAGATTTTGCTAAAATTTCACTAATTTTTTTTATTGCAATACTTTAATCTTATAATTTTAACATGTTGCTTAATATATGTATTAAACTAAACATTAGGTAAACAGATTTTACTTTATTTGTGTTTGAGTTATATATATATTTTTAAGTTAATGTTTACATATTAAAGAATAAAGCTTTAACATTTAAGAATATTAAAATATGTGTATGATTATATATTTACACATACTGTTTAGAAGATATATATATATATGAGAAGATGGTATCTTCTGTGTGAAAAATATTTATATAGTTATTTCAACTAGTTCAATACAATATGAATTTCCTTTATAACATACATGGTTTATAATTTTATCAGAAAAATATTTAATTACAGTTTATAAGAGCATCTACAAAGTAGTTTGAAATATTTTATATTGTTTGTATTTTCTTATATACAGTACACATACTGAAAACATTTGTTAAATGTTTAATTAAAAGTGTAGCTGCATACAGAGTGACAATTAGAAAAAAAGTGAGGAAGAATCAAGGTTAATGTAGATATGAAAAATATTGCTGAATTTGGATTGAGTGTGTATGTACTTAAGGCTAGAGAAATTATGATAAATATATAACAAGGAACTGCATAGGGGAAGAGATAGAGTAAAGAATTCTAGTAAGAGATAGTTTTAGAGCGAGCAGGAGACAAAATGACTTGGAAAAAGAGTGGTCTTGTTAATATGTGGAACCTGTTTTTGGCAATTATTGATGATCATGATATTTACACATATAAATACCTTATAGTTTAGTAGTTATCACATTCATGTGATATATCCATGATTTGAAGTTAAAATCTGGTTTGAATTTACAAATGTTTTAATAATTTAAATTTCCCATAGATTATTTCAGATAGAAATCTATCACTAACCTAGCTATCCATTGAATATTAAATAATGAATAGCATCTATTTTTTTTTTTGTTGTAAATAAAACATTTTAGTCAATCTATGACATGAGATTAGTTGTTGATGTAGTTTAATGAACTGTAACACACTTAATAATCAGCTATACTATAAAATTGAGAGATTACTTAATACAAAATGGTGATATTAATCCATATCTCCATATTGGATTTTGGGGTTTGCCTTCATCAATAAATATATGAAATTCAAAGTTGGAACAAGTATATTTATGATCTAGGAGCCACCTTTAATTTCATTAAAGCATATTTGTTCCTACTTTGAATTTCTAATTTCGCTTTGATGAAAGTAATCCAGAAAGCTGTCTGGCAATGTGAGTATAATAGAACTATTATCTAATATCCATTGATTATTCAAGCTGGTAATAGATGGCTCTGGAGTAAAATGAAGAGAATTGCCCATGGATTTATATAGTAGAAGGAATTTGACTCATAATACTTTGTTGTTATATATCATATAATCATTAAGACATGCATTTGCATTATCTTTTGCTGGACTTGTTGTTTTTTTTTAATTTTATTTCAACAAAAATGTGCTTTTAAAAAAAAAAAAAACCCATTAAATTTGACAAAAAAAATTTTTTTTAATATAAATGAAAATAAGAAAGGAAATAAATAATGCAAATGTTATAAGAATATTTGCATAATAATGAAGAAATTATGAGTGGATTCTTTTAAAAATTATAATCTGTTTATAAAAGAAAATGTTTGAAGTAGAATGCATTCTTCATATAGTAAAACCTATAGAATTATTGCTTCCAGTAATCGAGAATATTTTAAATATTTTGAATGCAATTCTGAATTCTAATTATTATGTATCATTTTGTCAGTCATATTAATATTTGTTATTCCATCACCTCCAGCTGTAATATTGGCTAAATCTTCAATATGTCTGGTGGCATCTTCTGTGTGATCTTTGTTACAGGTATTAGAATGAGTTCCAGTTCTGTTAACATTCATTGATATTATTCATAAACACGTAAAGTATTCATTGATTTATTCTACTCAGCTGCCTTTGAACTGGCACTGGACTATCAGCTTGTTATTGTTTGAAATAAACTATCTTTTTTACCACTTTGGAAAACAATTCATATTGAAAAGCCTTTATATTTTTTTGCTTTAGAAAAACCGTATTTATTAACACAATCATATAATATTATAAAACAATAAAAATAATATTCTTATAAACATAAAATAAATGATTATATTATAAATAAAACCTAACAAATTATAGTCTTATATGAAGTAATAAATTAAAACTAAGTTATGAATATGATTTTAATAATTTATTGTTTTTTAGCGTGATATCTTTATAATCACATGATCACCGTTTCTTATGCTTGCTCATAGCAGTTGTTAAAACAGGCAAAAACTCTCCATACAATATGGAGAGTTTTGCCTGTTTTAATATCTTTGTAATCTATTTATGTGTCTTAAGTAGAAGTTGTAAATTCTTGATAATGATCATAGTATTAAATATGATACTTTAGTATTAGACTTGCTATGATGAAACTTGACCTCAACCCTCTAATCCTAACCCAGTATGGCTGTGATATTTCACAGTAAGTCTAATGCTAAAATATCTTAAATATTGCATATATAAACAAGTGTTTATGAAGGGGGAAAAGTCAAGATTTTTCAATACATATAATAATGGATGATATGTTATTATTATTTATAATTGTTATTTCAAAGATTATAATTAATATTTTATTTTCTCAACTTAATATTAAGAGCTAAGTCACAAATTTTAATGAGCTCTTTATATTATAAAGATCATTAGCCAATAATTATTTCAAAATTGACTATTTCCACTAATGGTCTCAGAATCATTTTCTTTTCTGTTAAAATAATTAATCTGGGGGGGGGGGGGTCTTTTTTTTTTTTTTTACAAAAGTTTTAATCAAATGCGAACGATAAATGTTTGTTCTGTTTTTGTTTTTCCGAAAAATATATATATTACCACCCACTTTTCTTTCAACTAGAATATGGTTTCCTGCTGAAAAGTGACATTTTATTAACTTTTCTGTGGATACAATTGACAGTTTTATTCAAAAACTTTTTCAAATTCACTCTGGAATAAAATAATTATTAAATCTTTGGAGATTTGATATCATTTTATTGTTGTTATATTGTTGTTTTATAAAACGAAACAAAAATAAAACACTGTCAGCTTTTCTGAACAATGAAACTATCGATCACAAAAACTGCTATATTTATCCACAGAGTTGTCGAAAAATTCTAAAGACATCTTATTAATGATGGCGTTAATTTATCTTCATTGTTGTGCAGCTACATTTTTGATATCAACCGACTTCAATTTCCTTGAAAATTTATTTTAGTAAAAAATAAGACATCTAAAAATCAGATAAAATGTATTTGTAAAATAAAGGCCATAAGAAATAAAAAGCTAACAAAAGAAGCATTTCTTTATGACTTTTTTTTTTTTGGCAAAACTGCAACATATTTATTTGTGTTGCTATTTGTCTGTGTGATCGGACCTTTTTTTTACTACGAAAACCAACTGAACATGTACCTCTGAGTGAAATGCTTTTATATAAATGATTATAAATATGATATGAACGTCACTTTTTCTAATAATTAAATTATATGAAAACTTATATATATATAGATTAAAGTTAATTTGGCAGCAAATATAAAACTACAGTTTAGTTGTTTTGTCAGAGAGTTTATATGAGGTGAAGATGAAGGCCATAATATACCAGTTTTATTAGCTGTGTACTTACATGAAAGCCTTATACTAAAATATAGTTTAATTTTCAAAGATTAAAGCTCTTTATTTATGAATCTTAAATACAATTTTTTTTAAATTTCTCATGAACAATGCATTATTCCTAATTTATTGTTTACACTGTTCCAGAACTCTTATTATTCATAAACTGATTTATGAATCTGTAATTAGTATTTCATAGTAATAATTCATGAAAATAATAAATATATGAACTAACTAAAGGAAAAATAAAAACGTAATAAAAACACAGAATTACTTCTCTATAATTTTTTTTTTTTTTGCGGTGCTTTTTGATGAAACCCAGTCTACTGGTTGAAATATTAAAGCAGTTTTATAGCGAAATAATTTTGTGTTTTTATAGTAATAATTCAGGTATATATAATAAATAGAAAATGCACTTTGAAAAAATATAAAGAAATCTGCATTTATTGTTATGTTGACATTTGTATGAAAAAAAAAAAAGGAATTTTTTTTTTTAAATGATGCTTTTATATAAACAATACTAGCTGACTAAAAAATACAAAAATAAAGTAATCTGAATAAAAAGTAGAAAAAAACTGAATTTCAGTTAATTTGCCATTCAAGGAAAATATTAGAGATTTTAAGAATCTAGACTTATTATAAAACAATTGGAAATTGCAGGAATATTGTTGTTTCAAAAAGACATTTGAGGCTCAAATAAATCACAAAAATCAAAAATGCCTCAAATGCTTTTATGAAACAACAATATTCCTGCAATTTTCAATTGTTTTTTAAGAAGTCTAGATTTTTAAGATCTCTGATATTTTCCAAGAATGGCACATTAATCAGGATTCAGTTTTTTTTCTACTTTTTAGTTGGATTACTTTGTTATTTTTCTACTTCTTAGTTGGCTAGTACTGTTTACATAAAAGTATTATTTAAAAAAATTTACATACTAGTTTGTTAAAACTAAAAAAAAAATCTCAGCCGGAGAAAATTTTAAAAATGTGGACATACAGAGAGAAATAGACATAGCAAATTAATAAAAAAACATATAATTGAGTCACTCTGTATGTACTTCAGAAAACAAATCATGCAATATATTAACTGATGCTATTATACTAATGCCAACAATTGACTAACTTGATATTGAAGCATGAATATTTGATAGTGAGGTTGCTTTTTTATAATGCACAATGATTGAAGATGATATATATCTAGATATTTTATATCTTTTCAAGGTGCTTTTAACTATTTATTATATAATTTGATGTCAGATTTGTTGACAAGTTTTATTGAATAAAATGGGTTTCACTATATCTTGACTAAAATATAGTTGTGTTAGACTTGATTAATTTATAAATGACCAGCATTAAATATTCACCAGTTTTCCAATATAAGATTAGCAATTATTTGTAAGGGATATTGACTTTGTTTCAAGTCAGCTTATGGTGATTTGTACTTGAAATATATATATTGCAAAAATGATTGGTCAGTTATTTTGGTTGTGTTCTGATCCATCTTGTCAGCCGCGGGATGGCGTTATTTCTAGCTTAATTTCTAGAAATATGCCGTTTCTGCGGCCGCACCCAAGCCTTCTTTCTACAATAAATCCTAGAAAGACTGTTAACTCGGAGTTAAGTCTTCTTTCTACGCTAAAATGTAGAAAGAGTGTTAACTCTGAGTTATGCTTTCTTTCTACGATAAAACCTAGAAAGAGTGTTATCTCGGCTTAGCGGCTAATGCTGTGGCTTTTTCCTATGCTAAAAGCAGAAGAAAATGGCATAGTTGTTTGTGTTATGCACTATATCATAAGCTGTGCTATGTATTTTATGTAACAATATCGTACGAGGGTGTGTTAAGTTCATTGTGTCAAAATTATTTAAATGTTCATTGGGGCCTTTTTTTAAAAATACGAGTTGATGTACTGTTACCTTTTAACAATTTTAACAGTGTAAAGCTGTAAGCCTCCTAAATTCTCTATTAGGGTGGGGTACGCAATGTTTTTGATGATCACGCTTTAAGGCATGTTTTAGCGAGTAATTTTCCAAGACCAAGAATATGGCTAATTCGAACACACAAAACTTGAAAAGATGGGAATTGCCAGACACGGAAGCTGGCACTGTAACCTTTCGTCAGCAGAAAAACATCCTGCTGAAAGAAAAGATATGATTGTGCGGCAAATATATGTGACTTTAGGCCATCTTTTGACTTTCATTTGTAAGTCTCATTGTTGATGAGGGAAATGTTCACTTCGTAAAGGGCAGATTGTTTGGAGGGGTTCCAAATGGCCTTCATCAAATGTAAAATAAAAGTAACTTAAATTTTTATTTAAACATACACAAAAAAAAACCCTTCTACCAATAATTGTTGTTGGCAATCAAATTTAAAATAAAAGTAATGTAAATTATTATTTAATCATACAGAAAAACACCCCTCCCACTAATTGTTGTCGGCAATCAAATGTAAACCAATAAAAGTGAGGTAAATTATTTTTTAAACATAACCCAAATTACTATTTGAACATACACAAAAAAAGATCCTCTTGTCAATAAAAATTAAAGAAACAACTATTATTGTCCCATTGTCAAAAATATTATTTGGGAAACCAAAATAATTTATAAATGAAAGAAAGTAAAATCGGTTGTCAATCAAATGTAAAATAAAAGTAACTTAAATTTTTTATTTAAACATACACACAAAAAAAACACCCTTTCTCTCAATAATTGTTGTCAGCAATCAAATGTAGAATAAAAGTAAACCAATAAAAGTAATGTAAATTATTATTTAAAGATACATAAAAAAAAACCCGTTCTCGCTTGAATTTTATCAATCAAATTTCAAAAAACAGTAATACTATTTAAAAACCCCAAATTACTATTTGAACATAGACCACAAAAGACCCTCTTGTGAATAAAAATTAAAAAACAACTATTATTGTCCCAAATAATTTATAAACGAAAGAATGTAAAATTTGTAAACAAAAAAAAAAAGTCAATATTAATAGAGAATCGCTAGCCCGGGAACATTAAATTAATGTGTTTTTTGTTAGCAACAACACCATCAGGCGGCTGACATGATGGATCAGAACATAAATGTTATTTTTTAATGAATATGTCAAACAAATAATGAAAGTTTAAAGGACAGTGATTTGACCTGGTATACCCCAGATATATATATATATATACCTTATAAGTTTGGACAGCAGTTTATAACTGATATGAAAAGATGATGAAAGAAGCCTTATTATTGTCCTTAAAGTTAGCATGCTATATGTAACAGGATAAAAATGAGAATATATTCTTATTTTATTACATCACATATTTGTGAGTCATTTGTAACAAATTGGATATGACTAAACCATAAAAGAGTGTTCCTGTTTAATTATGCCCTGAAAACTGTGGCACTATTTGTGATAGAATAAATGTGCATGTGTGTATGTGTGCAAACCTCTGTTATAGCCGCAGTAATTTAGGTGGCATTTATAACATAAAACAGATTGAAAATATGCAATGGGAAATAATAACTCTTAATATAACCAAAATAAAATATAATCCAGTCATTGGTCACCCTATGTAACAGAATGAAAATGAACCCAGAAATTAGATATCATTTGTAAGTGAATAAAATGTAAATCAAATAAAAATAATACTAATTTTATAATATCCTATGAATAATAGTATACTCATAATAGAATGAATACAATAAACTAATCTAAATGAATACCAATCAATAAATAATTATTCACAACTTATAATAATCCTTTATCTAATCACATATTCGACTATTAACTACACTAAAACAAAACGATGATAATCTTTATTATAGCATCATGAATTCAAACAATATTTAGAATAAACAGATAATTTAAACAAAATCATCACTTCAAATACCCTAAATATAACCCTTACTTAAAATAAATTAAAATAAAGCAATTAACCAAATATCAATATTGAAAACAACAATATATGCTGAAGATATATTTCTCTTATAATCCAATGAAAATAATGCTAAATCATTCAACAACTAAATTCTAATATACCCAATAAATTAAACATTGCATATAATAATATGAACTTAATTAAAATTTAATGATGTTCATCTCTAAATAAAATAATTCACGAATGATTGAAATAGTAGCTTTAGTATGTTCTATAAGTTTACAATATTCATAATATCTAAATAAATATATGACCCAATAATTAATTTTAAATCCTAGTTTAATAAAATGATAAATAATACTAACTCAGCTTTGCTATATTCATATATTAATTTATTATTACTAATCACATTATATTTAATGATGATGTAATATCAATAAACATATAAAATAATCTTGAATCTATCATACCAGAATATAAAATAAACAGTAAATTTCTATTGAATATTTTACTTACTTACAATTAGCTTATCCTATCAATTTATTTTAAATCTCCTGAAATTAAATTATTAAAACTGTATATTATACAATCAAAACATATAAAAAGAATTATTAACTCTTATTATGGTCAAGTATGGATATTTAAATTTAATAGTTAATTGGATTTATGATCCACAGCAACTAAATTATAAATATAATTAAAGCAAATCATTCTGATTCTTAATAGAACTAAATATACTTCTATCAACTTTATAATTAAATAAAATTAAGATCTTATTGACCAATTATGAACTCAAGACAGTACTTATCCAATCAATAACAATTTAGATAAAAGGCAAATATTTGATTATAGTTACCATATAAAGTTTATATCTAATTAGATATAATAACTATAGAATTCAATACACACAAAAAATATTATAACCATACTTAATCAATCCTGAGATTTGATTTCTGGATTCTGTGATATAGTTATTTCTAATAAATTTTACAATATAGACAGTTTATGTTGTCTCATGCAAATGTTATTAATCAATGAATATGTTTGCACAATTGAACAATAATCAGACAAGTTTTTTTGATTTAAGGCAAATTAAAATTTATTAATAAATGAATGTCAATTATATAATAAAAATATATATATGATGAATAGATCGTAACAATCGATATGTACCCCTACAATCTAATTGCATGTACAGTAAATCACTAATTGACATAAATTCAATATTTACATATGTGAGTCCTACTAATCTCTAATTATTTAATATCAAATAACAACATATATGTCTGCATAATACAAAATATGTTGCAGGATGTTTATACTTTCCAAGATACAAGAGAGTTTAATATATACATCTTATATACTTTTTATAAATATATACTAAGATTAATCTAGTTATTTATTAACATGAATTTAAGAACAAAATAAAGTGAATACTTATGGCAATAAATTTTTTTTGAACTTCTAATATGAATGATATACCTGAAATTAATTTTAAAATCAATAAAAAAATAATATTTTAAATATTAAAATAGCAATTACTATATTGTAATGGTCATATTTGTACATTCATGCAACAAAATCCAGAGTTCTGGCAAATTATACCAAGGCTGATCTAGATGAGAGGTTGAGACCTTGAATCTGACAGCACTTCAGCTCCTTCATCAACATTCCATGATTTACTACCCTATGAATGATATATATGAGGCTACACTCGGAATTTCTCAGTTAGCGTGCTGGCAGTAGCAAAGGGTGGAGCAAGAGACTCAGAGAATATTAACTAATTCCTATTATACAAATATACACACATCTATAGCTGGCTAGATAATGCATATATAATAATTAATATTACGAAACTTAACTAAGATTTGGGATGGATTACGAATGAAACTCCACAGTGGTTATAATTTAATATATTTTAATTAATAAATATAATAAACAGAAGTGCATTGGAGAAAATGATGAGCAAGTAACAGAATCTCATCTGATGCGCTATAATTAAGAGTTGGTTAATTACAATTTTATAATCTATGGTTTCTAATTAATCATGCCTTAATTCTACTATGCCCTACCTATTAGGCTTGCGATGGTTAAGTCAGTGCAAGAATGACTAGTCATCATTATAACATTCAATAAAAGTCATTTATCAATACATAAACAAGCTGCAATAAGCTCTCTATGCAGATTATATACCTATAAATCAGATCAAAAGTCCAGATCAATGCTGAAATAGTACATAATGGAGGAATGAACAGGAGCTTTGTAGTATAACTTCAGATACTACGGTGTATATATATATTACTAGAGAGGTGTGCATCTCGAATGTGTAGTTAATCAGGGGTTCAATACTATGTACTCATTCCCGTGACCGTACGACTTGCCATGAATAAAGTGAACATTTAGTTTAGTGATTGGAGCAGCTTATAAAAACAATCTGGACCCTTGTGTTCCAGTTCTAAAAGAGTGAGCTGTCTGAACTAAGAGTAATGGGGTGGCCATTACAATCAGAAGCCCATTATATAAAAACATACAGCAAGGCATATATGCATGCATGTGCTTCATAAAGACACATTCGCCATGCTAAACATAATAATTATTAATAACTAAAAGTACGCAAAATTCTATAGTTTCGTTCCACGAAACTACTATACGCCATTTCGTTAATTAGCATTGTTAAATATAGTTAAGGCTTTACTTCATTAGCATTTGGAATCAATTAATATATATATATGCTCTTCGCACAGATAATGAAGCTATTATACATAAGTAAAATTATCAAAAGTTACCACCAAGCCATGAATATGGGACTATAAACTGTCCTGAAAGCACTTAGCGGTAACTTTTGGTAATTTTACTTACGTATAATTGCTTCATTATCTGTGCGAAGAGCACATATATATATTAATTGTTAAATATACTAAAAAGGAAAACTTAAAAGGAGGTCAAAGCATATCTGGGACTTCACTCTTGCATTTATTAATTAATTATTTATTCTATATGTCATGGCATCGGCCGGGACGAGAACCCACAACCATCTGCAACCAACTACTTGCTTGCAAGGCAGTTGCGATGACCTCTCGGCTAACAATTATTGACTCGCAAACCTAATAATAATAACAACAATAATAATAAGCTATATATAATAGCTTAACAAAAATATTTAGGTTTTCAGAACGGAGATTTGAGTGTGTGTGCTAAAAAGCAAAATTACTTAATTCGGAGAGAGTGTCTAATCATCCCTCCCCCTCACTTTATAAATTCAATCTCTGTTTTGAACTGGGCATAGCATAATTATAAAATAATATATATATAATAAATAAGAAAGGTATGACTGCAGATTAGAAGATAGAATAATAAGCATTTAGATTTTTAGATTTTACATTAATAGGCAAGTTTACAGATATTAATTTTTAAAAAGTTAAATTATAAATCATAAGTTACAGATTAAGCCAATTTTTAAAAGTTAATTTATAATTTTACAGATTGAATTTTAACTTTTAGTTTATAAAAACAATATTACAATTTAAATTCGTGCACGATTAATATTAGCTAGCTTAGAGTTTAGAGATTCATTTATAAGTTTACAGTTATTTTTAAAGCGCTTTGGAAAGTTGTTACCGCATCTTCTGTTGAGGCTCCTGGAGTTGATCTCCATCATTCTTGGCTGGGCTGATATCTTCTGATGCTGTCTTCTTAGCAGGCTGATGGGCTTGAACTTCAGCTTGTGCATTGACCATTTTTCTCTGCAAAGGGAGAGAGGCAGTGATTGTTTTTACACCAAAGTTCATGGTAAAAATTTTAACGAATGAACCTCCATTAGCAAAACTTGAAGTTATTTATACCAGAAAATCTGTAATTCGAGCAACCTGTTTATAACTTTTTACAAAGTTTTCTTAGTAATTAAAATTGCATAAAATGAAAACTTTGACTATTTCTTGGCGAAAACAATAACGGTCAAACAGGTCACTTTTTGTTCTCAGTTTTTATGGTTCTCGTCGATGAGCAACCATATCCCACTGGATGGCGCAGTTATAACGCTAAAACTATAAAATATGATCATTCACGGGCCGTTAATTATAATCATTTTGATGTGTTTTTTGTAATGCGAAAATAAAAACAAAAGAAAATTGTCTTTTTTAAATATTATTTAATTTTAAATATTTTTTTTTATTAACGTATACAAATTAAATGATAATAATAAATGTAAAATAAAATAAAGAAATTACAATTTGATTCGTCTTTTTTAATTTTCTTTTTATTAGAAAAATCAATTTTCTATCGGAGATTTTTTTACTGGGGTTACGGCTTTTTTTTTTTTGTTGTTTACCGCTATTTTTTATTTCAAATAGAATCACAATTAAAAGTAAAAGTTGTTACGGTTAGTTTTAGGGTTAGTTTTAGGTTAGCTTTAGGGTTAGTTTTAGGGTTAGGTTTACAGTTAAAATAAAAAATATCAAAATCGTATTTTTGTAAATATTTTTTTTTACTAACATCTATAAAATAAATGATAACAATAAACGTAAACTATATTCAACAAAGTATAACAGTAGTCGGAGAAAAAAAAGAAACTAAAACTTTTTTAAACAACGACAAATATATATATATATAAAATGTTTATAATATATGCTTTTTATGACATTTAAAAAAACAGTGTACAGTTATACTTTTCTTACTGGATATTTTTGTGTTAACACTCTTTTTTATTTTAAAAATATACACACTCGTGGAAATGTTACGAACAGTACGTTACTTGACGCGTTACCTAATTCCAATTCACTTTATACATATATCTCATCAACATTTACTACTTAAAACTTCAATGCACTACGGTGTAAAAAGTCTGTTAATTATTACTTTACAAAATCTGAACATTTCAATACTTTAAAATATAAAAAAAATCCAATGAAAATAACATTTCCATCCAATTAAAAAAACACACCCTCTCCCCAAGCCATAACCTTTTTATAAACTGTGCAAATTGGGAAAATGTATTTGCTGCGTAAACATACATGCTGTACTGCGACGCGACATAGCGGCCTGCAATCTGTAGTACAACATAAAAGGTTGTATTGTAGAAAACGTGGGTTCGAACGTGTCGGCCGCGGAAACGGCATTTTTATGTGTTTTAGCGTGAAAACAGCGCCATCCAGTGGGATATGTTGGTTCATCGACGACAAATGTTTTTATTTTAAAAGACATTAAAATTTTTGACTACAAGTTTGATTAATTACTTGCAGATAGTTTTCTAAGAATTACAAATTTTTATAAGAACAGATCAACTTTTTTTTAAAAGAGTTTAAGTTCGTAAACATTTTAATTTATATGTGTGTGTGACCACCCTGGAATAGAAATTTATATACGAAAACCTTTAAATAAAGAGTTTTAAACCAAAAATAATGCAAATTGAAATTAATCTAAAAGAGTTGTAATGCTTTTTAAATCTTTTGCATTACAGCTTCTCTCGCATATATATGTAGGTAATTACACACATAGAACAGTGTTCATGCACTTAATTTAAATTATATCATTTGATTAAATATTATTTCTATAACTGCATATATATTATATGCATACAGACCTTAATATGGGTATTAGATGTGCACACATATAAATACATGTAATTATACATTATTTCATATAAAATAAATTTAAAGGCTTATATACGTGGACTGGGATGGGTTTAAACTAAGGAAAAAGATACTACTATGGAACATATGTGAAACAGGTTGATGGCTAAATAATACCGTTTCAATATGTCACAAGATATAAATTTAAACTTAGGAAAGCATAACTCTTATATTTTGGTATATAAATAGATTGCTATTTAACTTAAAATTATATACTATTTATTAATAAATACAATATATTTTAAAATGAAAATAAACAAATATACATATATCAATAATTAGGACAAATATAAATGCTGTATTTCCAGGATGGCATCATAGTTCTGATATCTATTTTTCAAACTTCAAAGCAATAGTATATCTTTGTTCCAGAGAAGATATAATATATTCGTGAAAACTTTTAAATTCAAAGTAGTTTTTCGATTCTGTTGTTATATATATATATATAAATTATTTTTATTTGGTTTACATGATGTTGCACACATTAGTAATAGTTTATATTCACAATGGTATAAAGAGATATTTTCATGAATAAATATTTTAAAATAAACTGATTCATATAAAAATTTGATCAATTTATCTAATAAAATTATATAAACAAGTAAATATGACTCTTGTATATCTTCTGACATTTGCATTCTATCTTTGAAATATAGTTAACATCCATTTTAAAGTATAAAAATATTCTGATGGTTTACAGCATAATGAAGCAATTTGATGATTTTAATTTTTTGTAGTAAATTGTTACTTTTCCACGAATTTTTTTCAATAATACTGCCTGGACCATGGCAGACATTGTTGCTTATTACCCCTCCATTTTGTTTATCAAATGAAATTTTAAAAAATCATATAGCAATCCTCTAGTTTTATCCTTTAAGCAATTTCCAGTAGCATTTCTCTAATAAAAATTGTAGGTACTAGTACCCTCAAGAACCACCAAGAAGCCTGCAAGCAATAAATTTCTATCCAAAAAGTGCTGAAATTGATGTAAAATTAAAATGCCTAAGGCAAACAAATCTTCAACCCCCCCCCCCCCAAACACACATAAATTTTTATCCAAAAATTGCTGGAATCGATGTAAAATTAAAACGTTTAAGGCAAGAACTCTAAAAATTAAAACGCCTAAGGCAAAGAAATCAAACAAATCCTTCTAAAATACAAATCAAAAAGAAATCAAAGAAAAGACTAAAATTCAAATTACAAAAACAAATTGATGAAATATGTTAAGCACAAACCCCCCCCCCCCACATGAAGAATTTGATCAAAAATAAGTCAAATACAAATTACAAAAACAAAAAAAATCATGAATGCTATTTTGAAAAGCCTTTGAAATAAAAGAAAAACTATAATACTAAATCTCAAAAAAATTAACGTATACTAAATGCTAATTAACCTACTTTTCAAAAATATACTAAATTTCATCAAAATTTATAAAATAAAAAACAGCAATAATTTGAAAAATGGTAGATGCTGAGAAAAATGAATTGGGATTATCCCTGGATGTTATCTAACTAACAGATATAATAATAATTCACAACCCTCATAACAGATTAATATGTATTAAAGTAATTAAATATAGATAATAAGCGCATAGTGATTTGTTATCTCTTAGAATAGATTTCAAAGCAGTGATTTATATAAGCTAAAAAGTAACAAGAACACTACACTGGAGAGCTTTTAATTGTCATTCCCAAAAATTTCTTAAATTAATTATTCTCTGCTTTGAAATTATGACATATCATTTAAATATTGTAAGTTTTTAAAATAGATTTGTAGAGCTCTGCGGGAAGAAATATTACCACTTTTCTTCCAGGCCAAGTTGTCCAGCATTTGTAGTAGGCACTTGATGTTTGCAGCATAAAAATCCATTAAAAAGAACATTCAAATTTTGAGGCTTATTGGAGCAAAATTATTTAGAGAAGTTTTTTTTGAACAGATTGCAGCACACTTAACTAACAACAACAGATTAAAGAAGATAGTTCAACAGTGTTTATTTGGAATACAACAATGATGGCAGAAATTAATGGCAGGCTTTAGCAAACAATTATTTAAAGAAGGTAGTTCTACAAAAAATAGTCAAAAAGAACGTTCACATTTTTAGGCTTTTGGTGCAAAATTATTTAGAGAAACATTCAAATTTTGAGGCTTATTGGAGCAAAATTATTTTGGCTTTTTTCAAACAGATTGCAGCACACTTAACTAACAACAGCAGATTAAAGAAAGTAGTTCAACAATGGTTAATTGGTGATTTAAAAACACAACAATGATGGCAGAAATTAACAGTAGGCTTCTGCAAAAATAGGCAAAAAGAACGTTCAAATTTTTAGACTTTTGGTGCAAAATTATTTGGAGAAACATTTAAATTTTGAGGCTTATTGAAGCAAAATTATTTAGAGAAGTTTTTTTCAAACAGATTGCAGCACACTTGATTAACAACAGCAGATTAAAGAAGATAGTTCATCAGTGGTTATTTGGTGGTTTAAACACTACAACAATGATGGCATAAATTAACGGTAGGTTTTAGCTATCAAAAAAATAAAAATAATTAAAAAATCCATTGTTAAATTTCTTAACTTAGCTCTTTTATCTTAGTAAAACAAAGGTGATCCCCAAGTGAATAGAAAATGGCATTGCATAGATCGCATTTACATTCACTTTAAACAAAATTTATTTTTAAAATTAACATTTAACCTACATGCAAAAGTTAGAAACTGGTATATAGTAATGTAAACATTCATTATATATGTATGTTATATGAGATTCTTAGGAAATAATGAATTAAATCCATACACATATACCAAATAAAGATATAAAACAAAAAACAAATATAATCGCACTGTAATATATTACATGTCACAGTTTGTACTTTCAAAATGAAATGTGACATAAAATCACATGAAAAATATAATTTCTTGAGCTGATAAATTTAATCAAAATGTAACTGAATTAGTTTTTTGAAATACCTGCTTGTTTTATTATGATGTGTTAATTATTTTGGACTGCTAGAAATAAGTTGTTAGGATTATTTTTATTTTTTGATGGAGTTAATATGAATTTTTTTTTATGCAGATGAATACAATATTAAACATGCACAAACTTTCAGGTAACATTTCAAAAACCTGTGCTGAAATTTAAGTAGCATCTTTTCGGTAATCTTTTGTCTCAAAATGATAAAAATTTGGGATATTCCAAAGATTGAACATGAGGCAGTGGAGTTCTTCAAAGTAAAAGTGTTCTGCCCTCTCAAAAAATGTGCATCAGTGGCCATCAAATGACACTTTATGTGAATCCAAGGGCACAATGGAAATGTACCATTGGTGCATGTCAAAGTCGCATAGCACTTCAGAAAGGAACCTGGTTTGAAGACTGCAGATTATCATTTGTTATAGCCATCCAAATCATTTATTATTGGAATAAAAACCAATTGATCATACAATCAGGAATAAATGATGTGGATTTGAACAGGAACATTGTCGTTGCATGGAAGCAATATTTGAGAGAAACCTGTAAGGAAACTCTGCTATTTTGCCCATCCTGCAAAATTGGAGGCCCAGAAAAAATTGTAGAGATTAACGAAACTCTATTTACTAGACACAAAAACCAACAGGGATGAATTCTTCCACAACAGTGGTTATTTGGAGGTTTATGTAGAGAAACGAAAATGTTTCATTGTTACTATTTCAGGTTGAACAGCATCTATTCTAGATGCCATTAAACAACATATAGCACCAGGATCCTCCATATATTCTGATGGTTGGAAGGCCTACAAAAGTGATGAATGCTGCAGGTTACTAACATTTCAAAGTAAAACACACATATAATTGTGTCAATCCTTCTACTGGGGCACATATGCAAAACGTAGAAAGATTTTGGAGGCTATTAAAATGGTGCTGTAAAAGAGAGGAGGGATTACTTGACATCATCTGGAGTCGTACTTAGTCGAATTCATGTGGCAATGACTGCACCTTAATATAGATATATTCAGTGCTATATTACAAGCCATTACTA
The DNA here is from genome assembly GCA_028023455.1 of Epiperipatus broadwayi. NCBI lineage: Eukaryota > Metazoa > Onychophora > Udeonychophora > Euonychophora > Peripatidae > Epiperipatus > Epiperipatus broadwayi. The sequence continues at coordinate 14,618,951 of JAQFVV010012395.1, read as the reverse complement.
TATCATCATTTAAGTTTTACAATTTGTAAATTGTTCTAATCTGTCCATGTCTTATGTTAAATTATTTTTTTTAATCTGCTGTTATTAGTTAAGTGTGCTGCAATCTTAAAGGCTAAAAATTTGAACATTCTTTTTGCCTATATTTTGCGGAACTACCTTTAAATAATTATTTGCTAAAGCCTGCAGTTAATTTCTGCCATTGTTGTTGTATTTTTTAAACCACCAAATAACCACTGTTGAATTACCTTCTTTAATCTGATGTTGTTGCTTAAGTGTGCTACAATCTATTTGAAAAAAGCTCCTCTAAATAATTCTGCAAAGTGACTACTACCAATGTCGGACAACTCAGCCTGGAAGAAAATTGGTAATATTTCTTCACAACAGATCTCTATAAATCTATTTTAAAAACTTATAATATTTAAATGATATGCCATAATTTCTAAGCAGAGAGTAATTAATTTAATAAATTTTTGGGAAAGACAATTAGAAGCTCTCCTGTAGTGTTCTCATTGCTTTTTAGCTTATATAAATTGCTGCTTTAAAATCTATTCTAAGAGATAACAACAGATCAATATGCACTCGCTGTTATCTATATTTAATTACTTAATGCGTATTAGTCTGTTATTAAGGTTTGTGAATTATTATTATATCTGTTAGTTAGATAATGTCCAGGGATGATCCTAATTCATTTTTTCCGCCATTTTTCGAATTATCGCTTTGTTTTTTTTAAAATATTGATGAAATTTAGTATATTTTTGAAAAGTAGGTTAATTAGCATTAAATAGCATTTAGTATATCTTAATTTTTTTGAGATTTAGTATAGTTTTTCTTTTATTTCATAGGCATTTCAAAATAGCATTCATGATTATTTTTGTTTTTGTAATTTGTATTTGACTTATTTTTGATCGAATTCTTCATGTGAAGTGTGAGACAATTAAATATATGAGGAATAGAAAAGCTCCAGGATATGATGAAATTATTATTGATATTCTAAAAGAAATAGGTGAAGAAATTGAGAAATGATTGGCAAAGCTATACACAAAATGTCTAAACGATAAAGTTATATAGTTGAAATGAAAAAGAATTTTAAAATCAAGTCAATCAAAGAGCAAGCCTGATTTAAAAGTGATTTCAGGGGAGATCATATCCAAATATTGAGAGAAGTTATAGAAAGGATCAATGAATATGAATTTCCATTATTCTTTGAATTTCAGAATTAAAGCATTGGGATATCGAGATATAGATTCAGGATATTATCATATTCTGAAGTATATTTACCAAATGCAATAGTAGTGATTAGATTGAAGAATAATACTAAAAAGATTAAGATTGATAAGAGGCTATTCAAAGTATTTCCATATCTTTAAAACTTTTTACATCAATTTTATATAAGCATTTTCTTGATTAAAATGGGAAACTAAGCATAAAAAATAATCGAGGTTATATATCATTTAGATTTTGCAGATGATGTGGTTATTGTTGATTTTTTACAAATAATGTTTCAGAGCTTTAGGAAATAATACATATGTTATCAGATTAAAACCAGAAAGTTGGACTAAACATAAATATTACAAAGCATTGCTCATTGAATATTCATATACGGTTAAAGTTAATTGATAATAATTAACAACTAGAAATATCCACGTCAAATTATTAACATAGATGGAAACAAAGTGGATGAGTTTAATCGTAGAATTCAACTTAGATGTGATGTTTCTGGTAAAAGTAATATTAAAATGCAAATAGGCTTTACCAGTTCTTACATATTGATTTGAGACTAGAATTCTTAATAGAACATCACAATAAAGTATTGTAGCAGTCGATCTTAGCCTGAGATCGAGCTTCATTATTCTACCACTTAACTGACATTTCATTCTTTTCTTTTTTTTCATCACATGTATATAAACTATATGTATATTTCTGAGAAGCATCTATAAAAATTTATAAATATAAATCTCAAATAAAAATATTCTTTAATTTTAAATATTAACTTTTATGGATGCGACTCAGATATACAAATATATTAATGGCGCTTTTATATATATAAAAGCACAAACAAATCTTGTAAATAATTTTGTATTTTTTCCCTTAACTATATATTATTTATTTTATAGATATTTTTCTTCATGTAATTACACAAATATTCAAGATAGAAGATAGAGTCGTTAACTGTCCAAGAGTAATATAAAGGTGTGGGAAGATTACGTTGTTTCATGATTAAAAAAAAATTTTTAAATTAAAGTAAAATTTAAAACAAAGCTAATTGATTTTAGTTAGCTGTTAACATTTTTATCAACTCTATTTCCAATCTGGAAATAGATTTGAATTTACTTTTGGACAGTTAAAAAACAATTGCATCTCCACTAACAATAGAGGAAATGCTTCTGTAAATTAAGGATTAATTAGAATTAAGAAGTTTAATAAAAAACATTCTTTGAATACCTCAAAATTTGTATAAATAGGGCCAAAAATCTATTGTGTCAGAGTTGGGTCAATAGTCATTAACCAACTTCACGTCTGATTTTTAAAAAAGAGGGGCTTAGGTCACCTTCCCCTCTTTTCCGCTCCACTCTTCACCATGCATGATGTAGCTCCTACTGCTCAAGAGTGTCCATGCCATCAAACAATGCCACCTGCTACAGAAGATTCGTCAGTACTTCATAGAATCCTGAGGTAACCAACCCAAAGACATTATAATTACATTACCTAAACTCTAACTTGTACATCTTTTAAAATTAATGTGTTCTGTATATTTTTGAATCTCTTTTAACTTGCTAATTGGCGAGTATGTTAAATTAAGTATTTTCTTTATATCGATTCTCTTCTATCAAATTAATACTACTATGAAATATTTCCTCCAACTCACGCTTCTTACTTTTTTTATAATTTAGTGTGGTTATAATTTATTTTAAATGATATTTTTCACTAAACTTTTATTTGTAAATGCCAATCAAACCCGGTCTTATGAACTTAGAAGGGGGGGGGGTGATGAGTTTTTATTTATTTATTTCTAAATAGTTCATAAGACTGAGTTTTTTTTGTAAAATGAATATATGTTTTTTTTTTAAATATATATATATTTTACCATAAATTATACCAAGTGATATAAATACTTTTCAATCTAGGGTGGACATTGGTATTCATTAATTTAATGAATTTCTTTATTGATCATCATCGCCAAAAAGCTGGCGACCTTATTCTATTTTGTTATTTGCACTTTTTAAGTGCGTAAATTTTAGTTTTTTTTTTTACATGTTAAACAAAATAGGATTGATTCAAGAAGGGGGAGCAATGCATGCTTCATTAATTATAGTTTTAACTTCTGATTAATGATTCTGTCTTACACAGGTCATTATTTTAACATGTCATTACGTATTTGTTAAACTACTTAAGGCTTCAAATTTAGTCTTTAAATCCAATGATTTTATATTATTATAATAGCATTGTTAGCATAGGCCACTCTTCATATTATTAAGCTTTATCTAGAGACGTGCGTCTGATTGCCCGAGTCGTCTCCTCTTCGTTTCAGGTCATAAACAGGGTGATGAATGTCCCTGGACCATATACATATACATACTCAAATAACAAGAGCAATGCATGGGATAATTCCGGCAAAGTTCAGCCCATTGCATCTCCATCCGAGGACCTTTTGTCACCTGATTCCACAAAATGTGGGGTGGCATATCGGTTAGACTGTTTTCTTCCATAATATGATAAAGCACTTCAAAAATATTGGATCTGCAAACATTCAGTTATTATGCTAGCACCATTATTTCCTATAGTTCGTTTTTCTTTTAGCCTGTCTGACAAAATAAATCGTAATGATGTGTGATAATGAAACATTTTTCTCTTTGTAATATTTTTAGCTGGAGTTTAGATTCAACCTCTCATGAAGCTGCCCTTCCCTTTATTGAAATAATCAATTCCCGAGTTTCGCTATATTCTATTGTTAAATGTCGAAAATGTCAAATAAATAATGGTTTTAGTCTACTTACTGATCAAAATGTATCCTCATTTTTAATGTTACAAATAAAGTCGAGAAATGAAAATAAACCTATGTATGAAATGCCAAGGGCATCCTACTAAAATCATAGAATCAGCGAAACTCTATTATTATCATATTTTTTTATGTGTTTTTCTTAATTAATGTATAAACGTCTACCAATCACCCAGGTAAATTTATTTTTGTAACATTGAATAAGATTCTATTTTAAATATATGTTATGTATTTAAATGCCGGACTAAATTCATATCTGTCTAAATAAAATAATTGTATCAAGATCGTCAAATATTTATAACCAGAAATAAAGTTTTAAATGCGTGAAGATGAGTACATATATATAAAACCATCTTGAATTTTGTTAAAATAAATAATTGTAATTTTAAATACTTAATCCAGTTGTTGGAATCTCATTGATATATTTATTTATGTATGTTTTTTAACTTATATCTTGGGTTCACTCAATCTCTCATCATCATCATCAGCTGAGTTCTCATGCAAAATGATGTATCACCAGGCTCGGAAATAATTTATGTATCACCGTAGGTGTTGTCCGTATTGTTATAGATTTTGGAGAATGGGCAAATAGGTTAGAATTCATGATTGATCCTGACCTGTGTATCTCGGGCATGATTGGATTCAGGGCACTTTTGCTCAGATTCTAAATCTTGTTGGATGGACAAACATTTTTGACCGGTACAGTATGGAGAGATTTATGATGAAAGTAACCTGGGGGAATCAAAAGTGAAACTGCACAGTGAGAGAATAAATAAATATCACCATAAGAATTAAGAAACTGAAAAAAATTAGCCTAGGCTTAACCTGTTTGAAGAGGAGAGTGTAGTGTACAGTAGAATTCAGCAGATCTAGAAAAATATATTTGAATGAATAGATGTGATAGGGATGTTTGTGGGAGAGATGTGAAATTTTGAATTTGATAAATTAAAACTCAAAGAAACCTTCTACAGAGGATCAATAGTATTTGAAATTGATGATGATGATAAGCAGTTAGTCATGCATGCAAAATCAGTAGGAGAAAGTATTCATCCATTCAGTTGACTTTATTAAGTTTTACTAGCTAATGGAGTGAAAGATTCAAAATCCAGTATGTCTGCTAGTGTCCTAGTTCAGACGGGTACATATTTTGATAATTTCAGTTATAAGTTAAATGCGGATTTTTTAAATCTTTGTTCTGGAATAATGATTTAAATATCACCTGACTTTTTACTTACTGCCTATTTTAAATAGACTGGAAAAAATAGCTGTCACTGCTGCACAGTGCACAGTAAAATAATCAGAGGAGAATCATAAATAAAACAAAAATAAATCAATATAATTTTAACAGTGCTTGGAAATGGATAAGATTTTTTATTTTTATTTAATGAGAAACATCATCCTGCATGGTTTGACATAGTTGGTAGAGTATCCAATTTGGTATCAGAAGTTCTAGGATCGATTCTGGTGCTTGCAGATCTGGGCTCAAATTTCTTATGAACTTCCAAACAAGAAAGCCATATGCCTTTTTTTTTATGACATAACCATATTAATGTATAAATATTCGTTTTTTAAGGTAAGTTGAGATAATTGGTCAATTGCATTCCAATACAGTAATTATTCAATATTTAATCATCATCAGTGGTGTTTTGCCTGTCATTTGTAATGTAATTTATTCCTCATACCAATATTTCGAGCTACGTTGTAAATTTAGTTGAGCATTTTATATTATTAATGTGAATTTTATATTGGATTTAATTATTTTTTTTTTTACAGACGTATTTGTATATTTTAGACATTGCAAAAAAAAAAAGAAGCAATATGAAGGGCATTAAACTCAAAGTACTTTATTTTTTCTGTATGCATGATCAAAGTTTTTCCTTAATTATTTTTAATTAATAAGTTTCTATATTTCTTCCTTTCTTTGATTCTAATGGGAATTTGCTATTGAACATGTCTGACAATTTTAAATTTACTGTCAAATAATGATAAGTTATAATTAAAAACGTAGCATTAATAGTAATAATGTGAAATCTAATTCTAATTCCATTCTTGTGAAATCTTGACAATGTATATGAAATGCTTTATTCTATAGTTCAAATGTACTGACTTATATGGACAAACACAAAATATAAATCACATACATGTTGATTGTCAAATTCATGACTATAGAAGCAGAATTGGAATTTTAATAAAGCCAGTAATGAATCTATCTCCTGTTGGAATCTTTATAGATTCCTTTATATATTATATAACATGATTAAGACATCACATGACCATAGCTTACATATAGCTATTCATTAACTAATTTGTATATTCACACTACTTTTACGCCACCTAATGCAAGCTTTAGTAATCAATAGATGTCAGATGGTATTGCTAAGGATTTTTTAAGCACTACCATGTGACATCTATTGATTACTAAAGCTTGAAGTAAATGACAAAAATATAATGTGAATAGAAGAATTTGCTAATCTTTATATTTTGTTAATATATGGTTTAAGTTTGTTTTTTGTTTTTTTTTAAAAAAAAAATCATACACTTAAATAAATATGTCACTGTTATGAACAAAATATAATGCTAAAGTTGCTTTATTGAAAAAGTTGTAAACAGATTCATTTAATGTTTTGTTTCCATGTAAAATTTTATTAGACTCTGAAAAATAACATATTGTTTTATGCTTGATTCAAATTATGCCATCTATTTTTTTTTATCATATTTGGATTTCATACTCTAATAATTCAAAATTGGTGAAGATTAACATGTTAGGAAATACCTAAAAAAATATGAATATTTATTTATTCAAATTTATTAACTTTCTAATTAAATGTTTTTAATTAAATCATTTACTAAACTCTTATGAAGTTTTTCACATTTGATAAATATGGTTCCATTTGAAATTACCAATTTCAGTGTTTTACTAGCAATATAATTGTGAACTTACTATTACTACTAATAACATCATTTTTTATTAATATTGTATTTTATTAATTATTCTGCATTTCTATCAATAAGTGCAAAAGAAATTCACTAGCCTGAACTTTGTGATAACAAGATACATAAAGACTACTTAATGTTATAAAAGATTTCCAGCCACAAGATAGATTTTGTTACAAGAAGTAAACAATGAGATTTGATTGTCTCTATTTATAATTTTCTGCATTGTCAGTATCACATATTTATGGCTACCATATATTATTTAGGTACTAGAAATTATATTAACATCAAACCACTGCATATATTACAACTTCCTTAGTAATCAAAGGCTATCATCCATCCATTAGCTTGATTTGAGTCCACAAAAATTAACATTTATCACTGCAGGAAAGCATGTGTATGCAAACTTTTATGATGTAAAATAAGCAAGATGGCTATCAAAAGTAAATATATGTTTTATATTCTCCAGATAATTTATTATAATTTATAATTTATTTATCATGAGGATTTTTTTGTCAACTAGCTAACAATTCATACATATTTCCAAAAAATGTATGGGATATCAAATAGGAAGTAGATTTAGTAATGGTTTATTGAATCATTAAAATTCTGATATAATCAATAGCAATGAAATTCACGATTTAATCATTTCTACACAAGTTGGAGTTTATCACATTCCACTTCTGAAGCAACTGTCGAAATAGGATTTCAGTAATATCTAGAAATAGCAAAAATGCAGCTGTTTTTATTGTTGCTACTGGGAAAAAAAATTTGGGGGGAATCGCAAGAATTCCATTTTTAATGCCATATTTTTTTGGTTATTTGAAAGATTTTTTTAGTTAAACAAGTAGAAAGGAAATTTTGATTTTGAGGAGTATTTTAGGTAATAAAATTGTCATGAGATAGAGAAATGGGATACCATTGCAAGAAAGTGGATTTAGCTGCATTAATATTATTTTTAAAAATGATTGATTTTTCAGGTCAGATTGATTTTCATTTCATAATCTTTAGTTCTTCTATTTAATCTTCTACAATCTCATGAATAGATGTATTCTTTAATACAACATTTTGTTATTAGAATGAACAACTTTTATGTGATTTACAGAGAATCACTGATTATTCATTTTTAGAATTAAATATGTTTTGGATCATAATTACAATAAAAAATGAAAAAGACTACATTGATGATATATCATGTTCTTTACATAGAATGAAATTGAGTGTGATGTTTGTTAACTTGAACTAAGTTTAAAGCTTATTGCTTCAGGGAGCAGCCTGCAAATGGGTTCTATTTGCATTTTATAAATACAGTCATTAACCATGACAATCACGGTATTGGAGCCCTCTGACCTAACTCACTGTGGTTCAGTTTATGGCTTCTGAATGTATATAGATCTTAAGCCAAGAAATAACTGAAGAAGTGATTTCCAGTGCTGATAAGATTAAAACTATGATAATAATTGTGAAACTAAGTCTGTTGGCAAGTAAAATGAAATGCCAGTTTTGCAATCTTGCTTGCATTATTAATTTGAGAATAAGAATGATATTTTAGATTTATTTTTTGGATTCTAATTTATTGTAAAGAAGAAATTGATTCTGCTCTGCATCATGTTACTACAGATGAGACATATGTTTTCTCATTTTATTATTATTTTTTTTTAATTTGTAAGATATATTTGAAATTATAATGTATATATTTTGATAAATTAAATATATGCTAATTTTAAATAAATCTCAAATATTAAATGAGAGTTGCAGTTAATCTGGTGAATGTATTCATTTCTTTTATTATCTAAGATATTTTCTAAAGCTTTTCATCAGCAGAACCGTTCAAAAACATCAGTAGTTTATCCTGTGGTGTTTGCATACATAAAGAATCACCCAAAATCTCATAGCTTGAACAGTTTTGACTTTTTTGTTGTTGTTGCAACTTTTTTCTAATGTAGCTTGCAGTGGAACTATTGATTACTAAATCCTTTGTTGTTGATGGATGATCAAAGGCGGCAACCATTTCTATGCCTTGTACTGATTTTATCTTCATAATTTGTATCTTCTTCATTTTTACCTATAATCCCAACCATTTCTTAATATTAATCATTTTTATTGAGTCTTTGGTCTTCTCTGTTTTCACTTTTTTTCATTTTGGTGTTTTCTTCCCAATGTGAAACCCATTTGTTTTACTATAGATTATTTTAACTACAAGTTCTAGTCCAGGTAGAGATTCGTCTTAAGAATAAAGAAATGTTCTAAAAAATATTGCATTTTTTATTATAGTCAAAGAAATCAAAGATTTGATGTATTCCATGAAGTATGTGTATTATATTCTTTCTGGCATTCCCCATATTTTATTTAACTACATGATATAGATTAACAAATCTCTAGTAATTTATCTTTGACTATTTTCAAAATTAACCTTCACATCTAGTATTTGTTTTTCACTGCAAAACTCCAATCTATATGTTGTGGGTGTAAAAAAAGCTATGATATGATAGTTTGCACATTATCAAGATTTATTATTATTATTATTTGGATAGGAATGTAAGTTGATTTTATACAGTCTAGATACTATAAAGTAACTGTTCCATTAATTAGCAAATTTTTAGTCCTATTTTTATTGATTTTTTAAAAAATTTCCTAGAAGAGTATTACTCCAATATTGTCAATTATAATATACTACTTTCAGGCAATAATATTATCTTGTGGCAATAATCTCAAAGCATATCTGATCTGATCTTCCATTATAGAAGGCTTTTCAATATCGAGTGTCTCATAAAAAATATTTTGATTTTTTTGAGTGTATGGGTAATACTTCTCATATATTATTTTCCAGTTTGATTATTATTTTGTTTTATAATTTCCCATGGCTGAACTACTTTTTTTGCTCCTTATAGTTTTCAGTTGCTTGGAAATTTTCTATTCACTTCTCCACCCATCTCTCTCTCTCTTTTTTTTTTTGCCAATTACCACTGTAAGTTTCTGAACTATTTTGATGTATCTGATTGTTTCACCTTCCCATTTTTTTCTGATTATTTCCTTTATTTTCATCCACAGTTCATATAGTTTGCATTCAGGTGCAATTTAAATCAGTTTTTGACAGTAAAATTATTAAATGTGACTTCTGGATTATATCTAGGATGTTGGATAAGCTTACCATTTTTTTTCTACACAGTTTATACATGAATAATAGATTACTTATCTCACAGTCTGCTCCTGGCCATATTGCAAATTGAAGTCTTCCACAATTGGGTGCCAAGAATGTAATCAATTTGATTTCTCTGATTATTTCCAATGGATGATATGACAAGTATGAGACTACATTGATCGCTTTAAAAAATATAATATTGTCAAATCAACAAAAAATTCATTGGTCATTCATTATTCTTATTCCCCCCCCCCCCATTCATTCCCAATTTTGGAATTCAAGTCAAATAAATATTTGAGCGAGTAAGGGTTAAGGATATTTTAGAATTGGTTTTTTTTTTCACCCCGACGTTTTTGTTTATTTGTATTAATTAATTAAATTTGTAATATAAAACATATTCTTATTTTGAATATTATCTACCAATCCTTATACAATATTTAATATTTACAGAGGAGTTTGTTTGTCTGGTTATCTTAACTATATCTTTCTATTGTTACTTAAACAAAATTGATCAATTTTCAACTGTTATATCAGTTTATCTGGAGAAAATTACAATTAGCAAATTACAGCCAGTGTATTTGGTTGTATCTAAATTTGAAGAAATGTATTCATCTGAAATTGGTAAATGAATATATATTATTGATGATATATAAATAGATACACACAGATATTACAAAAAGAGCATTTAATTTTTAAAATTTTATTTTTAGATGGCTACGCTTATAATATCCAATAGAATATTATTGCAAATTAGAACATAATCTTAGTGTAGCCTAGAATCTTTTTATTTTCTTTTACATTTTAATTATATGCACACCTTATATAACTTTAACATCATTATTAATCAATCTTATATAATCATTGAATTAAACAGAAATACTTTTAATGCTGCAGTGAACATATGCAAATAATTTTTGTACTATTTTAGTCATTCTGGTGTAGTTATCCTCCACATGCCTATTTACTACCAGTGGATTTTATATAATGATTTTATTTCAGAATGCAAACTATTAAAGTGAAATATAATTATATATATAATGTGTAATACCTCCCACCTCCCCCTCAAAAAAAAAAGTTAAAATTTTTTCTTTTTTTTTTAAACACAAAAATTTGCTTCTAATTTATTTTTAATATATCCAAAGCCTTGAATTTATCCATTTAACATTAGTTGAGCCCCCCCCCCACACACACACACACACACATGCACAATACAGTATTTCAATTGACGAACAGTTTTATACAAAGCTAAAACTGTCAGTATATGATACCAATTATTTTCTATATATATATAAACATCTATTTTACTATTATTTATATATAATTTAATTTTTATATCTATAATAGTTTCAATATATGTAATCAACATTTTCAGTTATCAGTGATTTAAAAAAATTAATGAAAAATAAATTTTAAGTTTTTAGTTTATTGTGCAAATATTGGATATTATTATCCCAGAATATAACAAAAAAATAACATTATTAGACTGTTCGCTCTTCATTACAAACCTGCTTTTTAAAAAAAAGTATTCAAGCTGCTGAACATTTAAATAAAAAACATTATAATTTTATAAATGTATAAATACTCTCAAAATGTGAGACCTGGGGCAACTGATATTTTAAAGGCCTTTCAAAATTTTAATTAATAACATGGGGAGAGAGAGAAAAGAAATGAGAGTTTTTATTTATAGGGCCAAAAACAGGACTCTGGTAGCTATTAGTTACGAGTCGCAGAAATGAGCAAGCAGATCAGATACAGATAGCACTTGGACAGGGTAGATTCACTTTAGAACTGTTAGTATTGTAAAACCCAGCACAGAAATGACTGACAGGGAGATAAGACTATTAGTTCTGCCGGTTACAAGCGCTGCAGTCGCTTTTGTCACAGTCGTTAAATTGGCACTTCATCCCTAAACTGGCTTATGTTTTCAACTCTTGGTATGCCTGCTTGGAAAAGTTTTTCTCGAATATTTTTTGGGGAATTTAACTGTAAAATTAAGGCCATTCTACGAGCCATGACATTGCTTTGCCTTCTATATTTTTGTTTAACATATTGAGTTGCCAAGTTGAGGCCCCTAATATTGCGAGGCTCGGGGCAGCTGTCCCTCCTGTATTCTCCTCTGATTGGTCCTATATATGCTTATTTTATTAATAATTCTATAAATTTAAAATATTTTATATGATTGTTTTTATATAAATACAAAGTTTTTGTACAAGAGTAATTAGTATTCTTTTGCTGATTAAAAACTCTTTCAACATGAAACCCCAAATGGAACAGTTTTTTAATATTCACATTGATAATTGCTTTGTTTTGCCAAGGAGTTTTTTTAGATAATAATTAGAAATGCTGTGATAAATGATCTAAATCCATATTTATGTAAATAATTCCCAGAAAATATAAAAGTGCTAAACATTTAAAGCACATGCTGCAAGAAGTTAATTCATGTTTTACTTCATGTATTCCATACTATGTGTCATTTCTGGTTTGATATTATAATGCTTATTTTTATTTATGCACCTCACTCAATGATGTATATACAAAGAAAAAAATTCAGTATCTGCAAAAGTTGAGGATTGTCTACATTACTTGTTTTTTTGTAAATATGCAAACATTTGTATGTTAAATGATCTATTAGAAAGCAAGTTTGTTGGCTGAAAAGTCCATAAACTTTGCTATGGATTGATTCACTGTGATCAAAATAAATTATGAAATTTCAATATATATTGTATCACAAACAAATATATGGGTTTCTGAACACACATATATTCTCTGATTATATATGAAATCATTTATTAATAAATGTTCAAATTAATTTTAAAAGAAATGATTAAGTTTTAATAAAAGCAAAATATAAAATATAATTATAAATATGCGATTTTTTTTTTTTGCATGTGTTAGTGAAGCCGTAATTGTAATACAATGTTTAATATGCCTGCTTAGCACTTTTGAGATTTAATATTCAAATCTCATACTCGTAGCTTTATGAATGAAGACTTTTGTGATTTATTGTACACATATGCAAATGAGCTTGAATTTTTAATTAGTTAGTCCATTGTTTGGAGGGAGCAAAGCATGCTTCTCTTCTATTAATGGCACTGAAGTCATTTGCCATATAAAAAGCTTCTTTGACTTTTCTTTTGGCATCACTGTTCTCTGTGCAAATTATTTGGGCAGAACTAGGTTCAAATATGTGGCCTGTAGCTGCTTGGTGGTCCCAGAAGATCGATGTTTCTTCATTTTTATTTTTAACCCTGTTGTATTCATACCTGTGTTGATAAATTCTTATATTGATGTTAGTCCGAGTCTCACCGTAGTAAGATGCCTGGCAGCCTAATTGAGGGCATGCTATTTTATAGACCACATGAAGGGCTTGATCTTTTTCTATTTTATCCTTGAAATTATTTATTAGTCAGTTAGTATTGGGAGGTATTCTGAAGCTAAATTTGAAATCATTAGTCAATTTTTTAGCAATTTTCGAAGTTACATTTGGTATAAAAGGAATTGTTAAGTATTTCATATTGTCTTTAGGCTGTTTATTTTTGAGTTTTCTATAAAATGTTTTTATTCTCTGATGTATAGTATTGGGTTTAAAGCCTATGTTTGTCATTTCCTTTATATATTTATCGATGTTGTTTTTCCTATCCGCTATGTATTTACATAAATGGTGATTTCTGAATAGGAAAGCATTCATACTTATCCATTTATATGTGTTGGGAGTGTTAGACTTTGAACTTGTATAACCTCTTATGTGCAGCAGTTTAATGATCATTTTATGATCTAGGTATGTGTTTGCTCTGTTTATTATCAAGTCTAGATATTTTATTTCTTGTTCCTTGTTTTCATCAGTTTTACTGAGGGTTAATCCTGAGATGGTTTGAAATTCATTTTGTATGTTGATAGTGGTGGGAAAATGTCCACATATCGAGTGTACGTGAGAGTTGGTTCTGTTGTAATGTACATGAGAGTTGTTTCTGTTGTGAAGTGTTTCGGAAGAATTTGGCTTTTGTAATGGTTTATGATGATACTAGCAACAATGGCACTCATTGGCCAACCCTCATTCATAACATACCACTTAGTTTTCAAATTTAGCCAATATGTTGTTATCCAGCCACGCCAAGAATTCTATTATAAAATCAATTTCTTTTGTTGGATAATTTTTCTTATTTAGTTCATCTTTGATGATGACAATGAGGTTTTTTCTGTTAATTGAGCCATAGAGTTCATTGACATCGCATACCGTCATTTTGTGTTCTAAATCTATTTTAGCATTTTTTATTCTTTTCACAAATTCAAATGATGATTTGACATTGTGGTTTCCAATCCCAGATAATCTATAAGCCATAGGTTGATCATTTTTGCAATTTGGAAATAGTGGACACCTCCAAAGTCAAGCGTTAATCTGAGAGGAGAGTTTTCTTTATGCAGTTTTATGTTGGCAAACATTCTAGATGGTATGGAAGATGATGGATAGATTCAGAAATATTCAGCCCTAGATGTTTTTTCTTTACGAGTCCTTAATATATTGGATATGAATCTATCTTTGTTGATTTTATTATTATTTTTAGTTATGCGTGTGAACTTAATTTTGTTGATCTGCTCTTCCATTTTGTTTGAGTATTCAACTCTTGAAATTAAGACGAATCTATTGCCTTTATCCTCTGATGCATACAATTGAGTTACTTTCTAGAAATTGTTTAGTTTTATTAATTTTGTTGTTCCAATTATTATGCTTAGGTAGTAAATTTTTATGTTTAATAATTTCTACAACCTGTTCTATAATCTTTTCTTTGATGGGTTTGTTTATAAGACTAGCCTTGATATCAACCATGATTTCCATTTTTGGCTGTGTCCACTGACCTCCAATGAATTTAGGCCCCAACTCGAGAATGTTTCTAATTTCTTCCAGAGGATTTATCGTTCTGTTTATGTATGTAATTGCTGCGTTGGTAGACATTATTTCTATATTTTGCTTGCATGCCAAAATTTTTAGTTTTTTCATGAATTTAACTGTTAATTTCAGCTCTAGTTTATTGTGTTTGTTAATAATGTAGTTGGGAATTACTCTGTGAGTGGTCATTCTATCCCATCGCTTATTCTCTTTTTTTAGAGTGTTTTTACACTCCTTTGTTATAATTGCAAGCAAATATTTTTGCATTTTTTTAGTGACAGCATCACGATTATATTTGCATCAGTTAATTTTTACTCTACATCAGTTTGGAATAATATTGTACTGCTGGTATTTTTGTTAAAAGGAGTCTGTGATTTAAGTACCAATAGAATTACTTACCCTCATAATCTGCCATTGCCAATTGAGTTGATTCATTTATGTAATAGAAGAGAGGCATGCTTTGCTTTTTCCAAACAATGGACTAACTAATTAAAAATTCAAGCTCATTTGCACATGGGTACAATAAATCACAAGTCTTTATTCGTAAAGCTATGAGTATGATATTTGAATACTAAATCTCAAAAGTGCTAGGCAGGCATATTAAACATTGTATTACAATTACAGCTTCACTAATGCATGTGAAAAAAATCACATATTTATAATTACAATTTTTATTGGTGAAGAGAAAAAACAATATAAATTATAATTTACATTCATATCGGCCTTTCAAACCAATTGTGCAAACGCTTTGCGAGTGTTAAATAATAAATGAATGCCTTCTGATCAATACAAGATATAGAATTTATGCAGGAATAAAAAGAATCCCCATTAAATAATAAATGAATGCCTTCTGATCAATACAAGATATAGAATTTATGCAGGAATAAAAAGAATATGTTTTAAAGAGATTTTTTTTTTAAATGCAAACTGGCAAAATTAAAATGTTGAGTCATCTTATCATTGAAAAATAAAGGAAAGCTTTAATATTTAAAGAGCAAGTAGGAAGGGGCAATTCATTCCAAATGAAAAGTTAAAACTAGCTTTCCTTTTTATGAATTTAAATTTAAAAAAATAAAAATGTAAAAATGAAACTGAACTAAAAATGTAATTTGTGAAAGGAAAAACTTTTAAATTTTCAATTCATTTAAAGATTCCTTGGCTGATAATGAAAAAGAAATAATAACTCCCATTGTATTAATTAAAGAAACAAAGGAAAAGACTACAGACATCTTATCAAACATTAGATTAATCTAAGCAAGAAATTACATTAAAACAGAATACAAAATTAATTAAGGAAATATAAAATTAATTAAACCAGATCGAAGAATGATAAATAGAAAATAATGAGGAAGAAGCATATAAAAGGACCGAGAGATTAATTCATTTAGATTAATATTATATAATTATATTCATTATCACTATTATTGCCAGACACAGCAAAATTATCAAACAGCATTACTATCTTATAAAAAGTTCATTTTTAAAGAAGATGGTGAAAAGCCATCAGTGTTTCCAGAATGCAGGCGCATCTACCTATATTCACTGAAGGGCAACCTAACAGCATGCAGTGCTAAACAATCGTGTGTGGCTAGCCTTCAATCCCAGTCCTTAGTACCATCAGATGCTTTCCACCTGGAATTTATGCCCACCTCATGATCTGTGAACTATGAAAAATCTCTCTCCTTCATTGAAAAGTGGAAGATCAGTAAAAAGCCAAACCATCGATGGAAAAAAGGCTAGGAATGGTGTCCATGAAAGTGTGATGTGTTATCCGACAAGAAAAATCCTAGGTAAATATAATCCATATTATCCCATTTTAAAGATTTGAACAGCTATTTGCATGAAAGACTTTCATAAACTTTAATTACTACAGCCAACGTAATCTTTAATGTTGCTTCCATAAATTCTTATTATAGTGTATTTTAAATGTGTGTGAAATGAGTTTTAACATTTGTAAATAAAATATTTGTTTACTTTTTATTTTCTGATCGATTCTCTCTCTTATAACTTCATCACTTATTTATAGGTTAAGTTATAGTAATTATCAGCATTGGGCAAGTGTGTTAAGGATTTCCCTTCACAATTAAGAAAAGGAGTTAGCTTGGGGATATATCAAGTGCTAGATTCTATATCTGTCATCTGGGTGTCTGAGGTTAAGCCTCAAAACAAAATGCTTTGGATGGCAGAAGTTTGAATCTAGCAGCCGAGAAGTTCTATAATCTGGAAATGTGATTGTAGGTTTACTTTGTATAGCCTCAGTCTGGTTATAAGTACCGTTAGTGTTTCCTCTACCTGTGGTATTATAATTCTCTGCTTGAAGGATCAATTTTGCTGGAATAGTGAGACTGCAGCCAGAGTTAAAATCGAGATTGAAAAGTATATAATCAGCGATTTTCTCCCACCCAGTTCAATATATATATACATGTTCATAAATATGTGTGTATGCAAGTAGCCAAGTTTTAGATTGGTGATTGTAAGTTTTGAGCTTATACTGAGAGTGAAAATGTCAATTCATTTAAAAAATTAAGGAATTAAATATGAAATCTAACTAAATTTAGTACTCTGGTCTTAGTCTTGATAGTACTTGGTCACCAATTTTTCGTTTTTCAAAAAAAAAATCACTATTGTCTTCTTTCAACATAGATAGATAATCATGGTATACAGAGAAAACTTAATACAAATTCTCATAGGCTACATTTTAGTTTTGCTTTAAGTCAACATTTGAATTTGATGTGTAAGTTGTTAATTTTGTTTAGATCTTGTATAAGAATGTGAAAACCATCAGTAACCCACTCTCTTTCAAAGTCTCTCCTGTGTGTATATTTTTTTGAACAACAGTAGTACATATTTAAAGATTTTTCATCATCTAATTTTTAGACAAATTCAAACTTTATTTATACTTTTCCAATGTATATTCCACTGTTAGTAATTACCCATCTTATATTTTCTTTAAATGCTGCTTGCCTGCCCTGTGAACATCTAGTGTTCTAAATTCTGGACTTATGAATGTAATTGATTTAGCATCATCTGTGCTAGATTATCATCAGTTCAGCAATATTTAACGAAGAAAAACATACCTCATAAAACAGTCTGTTCTATATTAACTTAGGTGTTAAAACTAACAGCTGAATGTAACTAGAAATGTGTAAATAAAAGTTGAGTTTTTCCAAAAACATTTATTTCAATTCAATAATGAAAACAATCCAATATATAATTACAAATAAAATATCATCATTATAAATTTCAAACAAACAGTAGTCCTAAATATATTTGTACTAACTAACATAATAAAATTATTTTGCTCAAAGCTAGTTGGTTTGTAAATATAAATAAATGAAAGCAACTCACACCTATTTAACACTAAGAATTTTCAGACAGCAGATTGAAGATTCTTGATGCTGAATAGATCTGGACTACTTTCATTTATTTAACTAATGTAAATATATATGTAAGCCCCTAATTGTTTGTGCTTTAGTGAGTTGCTTTCCATAAAAAATAAAATAAAAATCAGGATTCCTTATTTCAATCTACTTTTGATCATGATTTTAAACTATAGCTAATTTAAACGTTCAAATGTCATTCATACAAATTGAATAGTTAGTAGATTTATCTCCATATAAAGAAATATTGTTTATAAAGTATAAAAGATATTTTAATCATAAAAGCTGCTTAAGTTTATGTTTTCCAGATAGAATAAATCTGACAGTAAGGCCTATGTTTTCTTTTAACTTTTAATTAGATAACTGCAGTAAGCACTTAATGGTTTAATTTGTATATCAATATATCTTTATTATTGTCCATGGGTCTAACATTTTTAATACAAAACGAATCAAAACGTTTTATTATTATAGAACTTCCTCAATTTTCCCACTACTATTATCAAACCGTACTTTAAGTTTTACCTTGTCATTAACTACATGCTTATCATAAATGTGTTTTGTTTCTTTCAACGTTGCAACAAGCTCTTAATATAAATCTAGGTGTAGTTTCTTCTCTCTGTCTTTGATTTTCTATGAATAGAGCTAGCTGGATTCATTCATCTTTTCTGAGATATGTCATGGTCTGTAAAAATATAAAAATATATACATTAAACATCTGTTTCTGAACTTACTGGATAATTACTGATATGTTTATCAGTGATTAATTTCATCTAGATTAATAAAAATAATTTATATCAGGGATAAGCAAACTTTTTAACATAAAGAGCCACTTTGGTTAACCCCCACCTCCACAATAAAAGAGGTATCTCCCCCCTCTATTAAAGAGTTACAAGGAAAGTGGTACCCCTCCCCCCATTAAAGAGCCCAAAAGAAAAAAAGTATCTCTTCCCTACCCATTAAAGAGCTGCAAGGAAAGAGGTGAAAAATATGTTCACGAACAATATCAATTATATTTGAACATTTGTTTTAGCAGTAGAACACAATAGAATCTGTATACATCCTAACAAAAATAAAAATTCTCTTAAAAGTAAATAAATAAATAAAATATTTTGACAGTTTGATTTATCCACAAATTTCTAATATTTAAATATTCTTCATATACAAGAACTGCTATTCTGTAATACGGTTGAATTCAGAAACAACATTGTAATGCATATTTTTTTTCTAGAGTCATCAAAATATGTAATTGCAAATTACAAGAGGAAATAAAAAATGTGTTTTATGTTTATCATGATTAAAAGAGCCATAAGATTGGGATCAAAGAGTCACATTTGGCTCATGAGTCACAGTTTCCTGGTCTGATCTATATCAATAATAATTACAATTCCAAACATAATGGGTGAGATGAATCAAAATTAAATTCGGATAGAGAGCTTGAGGAAAAATAATTCAGTATTCAAAAGAAATATACCTGGGTTTGAAGATTGAGGTTTTAACAAATGAATTTTGCCAATACTTATGTATGGATCTAACATTTGGGTGTTTAATGGAAGAATAATGCTGATATTATGAAAGGATATGTATATGTGTGTGTGTTGGTAGTAGTAAAGGGGAATTGAAAGTGAAATACATGAATGAGAAAATAAACAAGTTTCTTTTTATATCATCGAGTAACAAATTAACATGGAGCCAGGCTGAATATATTGCTAGAACAGATAATAACTGATGGACAGTTGAAATCATAAACTAGACCATGAGAGATAATAAAAGAGTTAACAAATATCCATGTGTAAATTAATGAATGAAATAAAGAAATTTGCTGGAGGGATATAAATAGGGGAAGTTACATATTAGAGGGACTGGTTAAAATGAATCCCTATAACCTGTAGCTTTTCTTTTTTACATTCTTGTAGTGAATTAATAATGGTGAAAAATAATAATAATAATTGGATTTCTATTTCACAGTAAAAAGTAATTTAGAATCAAAATGTTGATACTGACACAATAAAAACATAGATTTTTTTTAAAAAAGTAATCCATGTGGTTTTACAGATGCTATTTAATCTTCTTTTTTTTTTCCAGAAAAGGAATTTTACTATTCAAAAATAGCAATTTCTAGTTTTTATATGCTATGTTCTCTTTATTTGATGTGTAAACTGTCAAAAGAATAATGAAGAATTTGAGATAACAGTAAACGTAGATCTTTATCAGAAATAACACAGCATTACCCTATTATATTTTGTAGTGTACAATGAATATATAAATATGTACAAACATATATGCATATATAAGTCTAATATGGATATTCCTCTGCAAAGAAAGGTTGAAGAAGTCTTTGAAGAATTTTTTAGCTTTACCGTGCTTATAAAAGCAAGACAATGTTTATTTATAGAAATACCCTTGTTACAAAGATATATAATAATAAATTTAAAAAAGTAGAATATTTGTAAAGGAATTGATCACTAAAAGATAGTTGGAAAAAGGTTCTAAATGTAGATATTTGACAATTCATATTATGACTTTATTTTGTTGAATAAAATCGCAAATCTGAATTATGCAAATTGAAAAGAAATTTTTGTAGTTTCTGCAAAATAAAAGTTTCTTGATAACAAAAAATGTCAAAATAAATCTATTTTCATTTTTTCCTGGATGTTATTATTATTCTAAAAGTCTGTATATGATTTTACTCAGATTAATATCAGTAATTAATGAATTTGATTTTTTTTAAAAATAAAAATCCAGTTTGTAAACTTTTACGGTTGACTCCTGCCTAAAGAATAACTTGTAAAATAAATATTTAATTTATTATTTTTTTAAAGTAATTATTTACTTTTGAAATTTTAAAACTCTCCAGATGTTAGCTAAATATATTAATTGAAACTAGGAAGAGACAAAGAGAAAGAAATTATTATACAGTAATTTAATTATGAAGTATAAAAATATGTAGCAGTTTAAAAAATAATTATAAATAAATTTTCTTCTGATTTATTTCAAGAAGTCTTAAAGTTGTGGAGTTATTAAAATAATAATTTCTACATGTACGTCACCTACTGTCACTCTCTAAAATTAACAATGATTTTTTAAATTTATTTATTACTTGCAGGTAAGAAATAATTAGTCAGTAGTAGATAGTCTATTACTGAATGAGAAACTTTTTGTCCTTTAAAAGATTGAATCTGTCATAGGAATAAAGTTGACAAATACTGCTAGAATCTCCCAAAAAGGTTAGATATCAGAACCAGTCCCTAGGAGGGAAGGAAATTGACCCATTGCAGATCAAAGCCATGCCAGAATTCCTTAAAAAGATGATATCATAATAAATAATGTAAGCTCTTTAATTTGACATTCTTTATATGTTAGCGTGTTATATGATATGCTTAAAAAAGGCAATTTAATGACTTCATAGAATCTCTTGATAAAGTGCACTATGGAATATTTCTTAATTGTTAATTCCCACACATTGATACATATATTTTTGGCCACCTATACCTCCATCTTTTATTAACTACAACTATTACTCCTTAAAACTGTCTGTAAACTATAGATAATTATTGGATTGATGATCATCTACAATTTGCTCCAGTTTTTTTAATCATAATTCTCTCTTCTAATGTACATGTTCAGTCTAATTCTTTTTCTGCTTCTTCTTTTCCCCCACTAAATATATATATATCTCATTCATTCTTTAAAATTTTTAACCCCAACTTATTTTTTGTCTTTCAAATCATTCAAATTTCTTTTTCATACATAGCCATACTCAAAGAAAATGTTAATATGCCACTTTATTAAACATATCACCTTAATCCTTTTTATTTTGACATTAAGAGATTGTATTGAAGTGTAAAAAATAAGGAGTGAGTCATTGCATCATATTATTATACAAACTGGCTTCTAATGTATATGAATATTTTTTTTGGCAAGATTAAATATCTCACAGCAATAAGTAATGAGGAATAAAAAATAGAATATTCTCGCTCATCTGAGTATTCTTTAACTCTGCAACTAGTAACACCTAGATATCTATTTTATGAATTATATATCTAACCAGATTGGTTGTAGATTTATTTTGTGAATTTTTTATAATGTCTTCTAGAGTTAAAATTTTTTATTGGAAACTCGGTCTTTTGTTTAGGCCAAAACTATTTTTATTTCACAGTTTTTTTATTTTATATAAAGACAATTTTGATTCAGCCTTCCTTTCATTTATTAGAAACCATTAAGAATAGAGAGATTCAATTAATTGGAGATTCATCTCTTTTTTATCTTTAAGATCTGTTACTGCTGACAGGCACGACATGTTAGCACATAGTCATGAAACCATATTGGGATTTGATATGATTAGAAATATGGAAATGACAATTGATGTTGGTCTGCTAAGAGAGAGTATGGAAATTAGAATTGTGAATTAACAGTTGTGTTTTTTTTTTTTTATAAATGAGAAAGATAATTGAAGACATTGTTAAAAAATATAAGAAATGCAGAGGATTTTGATGAGATATGATGCAGGAAATTGACAGATACATTAAAAATATTGAAGGTGCAAAACAATGACCAATCTTAAGAAGGTTATTAGAATTGATTGCCTAAAGCCAATCATTAGGTCAATCAATGGACCCTAACAACTGATTATTTTGCCTTTATCTGTGCAAGAAAATGATCATGGAAGCATGTGTACATTGACTTTCTCGGTGTTTAATACACTGAAGAAACATCATGCATTCTATGAAGAAATTTTTTTTATTTTTATGTAACATCCCAGTCTACAAGTACCACATAACAAAATTATTTATTACAAAAATTTTAAGATGCTAACATATCTCAATCGTGAGTTATGACATAAAAAAAGCATATGGGATTATTGCTTGGGAGTGCATAAAAAGTTCTAGCACCAGACCGGTGAGTTCCAGAATCAATCCTGGGATCTTCTGATCACAAGTGGGAAGCTCTATTAATCATGCCAAACTATGCAGAGCAAAAAGAAACTGCATATGGCTTAATTTTTCAGGAGTTCATAAGTTTGAGCTCCAGGACTGCAAGCACCAGAATTGATCCTGGGACTCCTGATCCCAAGTTGAATGCTCTATCAGCTATGCTAAATTGCAATATAAAAGGTGACAGTATGTTTTATGCCTTCATTGGTCATCTTAAGTGCTCTTTCTGCTATCATAAAATCTTTCAAACCACTTGAAACCCTTCTTGCAACTCAAGGATTCAACCCCATATATATTCGAATAATTTAAACATTTCAATAGCAATTTGTTTTCTAATTTAAACAAAATTTAATGTTAGTAGTTACTCCACTGTGATTAAGGTATGCAACACCCTGTCACATTTCATAAATCATGATCTGGACATGTTAATGCCTTAAAATTTGTTGAGGTGATTAGCTAAATTATGTTAATACATAGTATATGCATTGACTCAGAAATGGCGCTGCAGACAACTTGAAGAAATGATCAGTCAACAATCACCTTTTCACTGAAACATAATATCTATAAATTAAGAACATCATGAAATAAATTTTTCACCTAACAGTAATTTTATTTAAACTTGTGGTTATTTCAATAATTTGTAAGAAAAATAACATTTATATGTATAAATATCAAATTTTATTTAAAAGTGTATGAAAATGAATCCATGAACTTCTGTTGCTGGAAATTAGGTATCCGATGATATGTTCCTGGTGTTTTTGATTCACTTTCATTTTTCTTTTTGGTAGAACTGGGTAAGGAATATAATTAAGTTAATGAAATAAATTTAAAAAATTAGGGAAAATACCCATGTTGTTTTTTTAATATCATGATTATAACCATTTAAAATTTATATAATGACCATCTTTTGGAAATTTTATTCAGAATCTCTATATTATAATTTTCAAATTAAAAGTTTAGTATCATTTCTAGAATAATTGTTTTAAAACTACCTATTTCAAAATATAAGTAAAATATGAAACAAATTATTAAAAAGGCGAGGATATATAAATATTATAAACATATCCTCTAAACCAAGAGTTGAAAATACAGGCCACAAAGATTATTTATATGGCCTGTGACCCTTGCATAAATGTAAAATTAAAAATAAAAAAAAGTTTCAAATCATAAAAAAAAATGCTTAAAATTATGAGCTGAATACATTTTGTTCAATAACATTTTTTGTAAAATGCATGTCAAATGACTTATTATATCTCAAAAATAGTGCTTTTTTCTGAAATGTGCTTCAAACAATACTTATTAGGTTTGTAATTCTATGGAACTTTTGTCAAATAAAGTTTTTTTATAAAATGCATGCCTAACAAGTTATCATGAGTTTTAAGTTTTCTGATTATTAGATATATTTTGAAAATAATGAATTTTATGGAAAATTGTTTTAGCAATAAATATGCTAAATTTGAATCTGAATATTTTTTGTCAACTAATTTATTTCATATGTTACATTCTAAGTTAGCATATAAAGATTATGGTAGCAAAATTTCATCGCAAAATTTTGTTTTTTTGTCAAGTTATTGTGGAAACAATATATGTGACATATGAACATACCCACATACTAAGGTGCTGGACATAATTCTAAAATTGCCCAAAACAGATTTTAAAAACTTTATTTTATGAACATTTTTTGAAAATAGAAAGTTGGTTTCCCACATAATCAGAATACTTTCCTTTATTATGAATACTTATGTATCAGAAAATAAAAACATTTTTGGTTGTTTTCTCATCCCTGGTGTTTGCCACGGGATGGCGTTGATGCTAATCAAAAACATATACATATAACGATTCTGGGCCCGGACTTAAATGATCGATTTGATATAAAAAGATCTGATTTCTTAGATTTGTAATAAAATATTCTACTAACTAATACTATTATATGATGTTAGTTTTTTCATTTTTGTAAATGTTTATTAATCTTATCTTGTTTTTGAGTTTGTGTGCGTGTGTCTTTAAAGTTACGGTGTTTTTCTAAAAAAATTTTGACTTTATGTGTGTCTTTTTAAAGTTACGGTCTTTTTTTTTTGCAAGAGTAAATCAATAATTTTATTCAAAAGCAAGATGTAATAAGTAAATGTTTATTAATATTATCTTGTTTTTGAGTTTGTGTGTGTGTCTTTAAAGTTACGGGGCTTTTTCTCACTTTTTTTGGACTTTACGTGTTCTTTTTTAAAAGTTACGGTATTTTTTATCAAGAGTAAATCAATCATTTTATTAAAAAAGCAAGATGTAATTCTAAATCTATCAAAAGTAATGTAATTTATATACTACAATTTAGAATTGATACCCGACTAATTTGCTTTTAGCAAGGACCGTCATTGAAAGAATTGAAAAATGATACCCGACTAATTTGCTTTCTTTTTTTGGGGACAGTAATGAATCAGAAAGTGGGTTGTTTTTGTTAAGTCTGTCTATATAAAAAGGGTACCGTTATTGAAATACTAAATTTAAAAATGATAGCCGACTAATTTGCGTTTCTTTTGACAGTAATTAATCAGAAAGTGGGGGTTTTTTTTTGGTAAATCTTGTGTATATATATATATAAAAACCGTAATTCAAATACTCCATTGAAAAAATCAAACCCCGTTGAATTTGCTTTCTTTTTTTTTTTTTAAGTCAGTAATTAATAAGGAACTGGGTTGTTTTTGTTAGTGTGTAGATATAAAAACTAATCTTATTTTGAAATAATACATGTAAAAAAAAATAATACCCGACTAATTTTCTTTTTTAGACGCTGGGTTGTTTTTGTTTATGCGTATATATATAGCAAAAGTAACTTGTCACGGACGAATTCTTGCGAAAACGGTACTTTTCGCATGATCCTTGAATTTTTTTCCCGTTCCACATCCTTAAAAGCAATTTTTGAGGGTTACCCATTCGTAATGGAATCTTCAGGACATAAACTTACAAAAGTAAAGTAAGTTACAACACATTAAAAAAATAGACATCTTATCAAATTTTAAAAAACTACGACTGCTTCAAATACACACACTCTCACACGAAACTACAGAGAAAATAGATATTCTACTATTATGAGAAAATGATGAACAAAATCAACTACTATGGCAGCCAATAAAGGCATTTCTTTCTCTTTGCTTTTAGCATAGAAAAAAAAGCCATAACGGGCAGCTGTTGGGAACTCTTTCAGTGTTTTATCATAGAAAGAAGTCTCTTTGTGTTGGCTTCTGTCGCCGACACCGCCTCCATCCAACCTAATGTGTGGACTCTTTTCTGCATTTATAACGTAGAAAATATCCTCTTTTGTTGGGTGAAGGCCGGTGAAACAGTATATTTCTAGGAATTGACCTAGAAATAGCGACATCTCGAGGCGAACACCAGGGATGAGAAAACAACCACATTTTTTTTTACACACAGTGCTAGAGAGTTTACAGAAGTCCAAGTGACCTGCGGTCAGGAAAGTTTGTCTACTCCTGCTTTATAAAGCATTATTTTATGTTTATCTTCATAAATGGCACTTGATCAAATATATATTGGTTATTACACTATTTTATATATACAGTATTTGTAACTATGTATTATTTATGTTAGTAATATATATATTGTAACGATCCGGAGAATATGAGCTTAACGTAATCTACACTACAGGGCGCCACTAGGCATTTGAACCTAGAAAATTTATAAAGTAGGCAGATACGTAAGTCAAAAAAAAATTTTTTTTTTTTTTTAATTTAATATATTTTGATTCCGGTCGTTAGCCCATTGTCACTAGCTCAGTGGAATAGCAGAGATTTACATTTTATGATAAATTCTTATCTAAGAATATATAAAAAAAGAATAAAATAAGCCACTGCCAGTAATTATACACACAAACATTTATTTACGCACATATATAATATTTAAAATTGTTTTAGTATCAGTTTACATTTTAAAATTTAACTTACATTTTTAACTTTGATTTTAATTTACATTTTAATTTTTATAAATTTACATTTTAATTTTTATAAGTTCGCACAGATGGGTTTATAAAAGTTAGTTTTAAAATATTGAGTATAGATTGGTTACATAGATTACACGGTTAAAAACATTTCAAAATAAACATAAACGATCAAAATACAAAGTCATTGATACTGTCAATTGCAGAGGGAATACAAGAAACCCAATGGCATTCATCATAAGATACTGCATTGACACCAATAACTTAAAAGACATCCGAATAAATACATTTTAGATACTCACCGTAAGGTATCATTATTTACCGAATGTCTATATATTTTGATCAAATATGAAAACCAAAAACATAATTAACCGATAACGAATCCATGCAACGTCCATACCCAACTTAAATTTAATGCATTTTTATTTAGAGTGTCGAGTATGAATAGACTACACAGATTTGCATTTGAAAGAAAATATTCTATCCTTATTTAACCTTAGGCCAAAAGTTCGCAGTCAAACCAACGTCAATTCATCTGATATATTGATGCATTCAATGTAATACGAATACGGCAGCACAAAAGGTTAAGAGAAGAAATTGCCTCTCGTCTGATAGGAATACTACATCTATCTGACAAGAAGAGCAATAAAAAAAAACTCCATAGGAAAGGACTGCAGTCATTTTGCCGACTTACTAATCGCATTCCATAGGCCAAAAGGGAAGTGTGTGGCATATAGAGCGATTCTGCCCATAACAAATCTCGTACTACATCTACTAATTACACCAATATATACAATCCATTGACCTAATTTAACTACGAAACAAATAACCTAAGATTACCCTCCCCTAATATAACTTTACAAATCTATATAGCTATTCACGCCCAACTTAAGTTTAACATTTATATAATATTAAATTAGCGAAAAACAAAAATCATAAATAAAACTTAAAAGAACCAAAAAAAAAAAATAAATGGAAATGATTTTACAAAAGAAATACATCAAATTAAAATTACTTATTAATAAATAAAGTTGGTCAGATAGGATTCTATTTCAATTATTTTAAAGATGGAACAAGTTTTAAAATTAAAGTTCTTACTGTTTAGTATACTGGAGTTTTAGAAATAGATTTAAAGCTTAGAGTTCATAAAGTTCTTATGGTTTTAACAAGTCCGTAGTTTCTAATTTCTTGCAGTTGCTTGCCATTTGGAGCCAGCGTTAATTCCCTCGATGTCCTATGGTCCTCAATCTAGAAAACGATAGTTCATTTCTCTTTCTTAGCAGAACTGAAGGGATTGAAGAGTGCGTTTTTTCAATCCCTTCTCCTTCAACTCTGCACTAATGCATATCACCACTGCTGTCATACATCTCTGTCTAATTAATTTTTTATTTCCAAACCTTTCCTTTTATATTAATTTTGCAGATTAACTCAACATTACGTCGTGATGATGAAGATCCTTTCATTGAGGTCCGATTCCTAAGGGATTTCTTTTTATTTGCTATTAGTTTCTATTATTTTCCTCTCTGACCATTGCTTATACATTTAAATGCCCAAGGACTAGTTCACTTTGACTAATTAAAATAATCATTTCCATTTTTCAATAACATTAATTAATTTGTTTTCCAAACTTAAAGATATATTTTTATCTCCAAATCTTTTTAAGTTTTTGTTTTTAAAATACCTTTTCTATTTTTAATAAAGTTTTATTTTAATAATTTTTTTCATCTGTGCGATTTTATATATATATATATGAGTTTAGTATAGAATTTTAATTTTCAATTTTTAATTCTTAAAAAAAAAAAAAATTTATTTGCGAACTTTTATTTTTTTCATGTTTAATAATAAAAAAAACAATGTAATGTACGTATGTGCCCGTTACAATATATTTTATTCTACAAAACTTATTGTTTTATTTAAGTTTTTCCTATACATCTGGGTCTCGTTTTACGCATTGGATAGGTTCCTCAGAAAACACGCGCAAACGAAATCGCGCAAAAATAGACGTAACTTACATTGAAAAAGGGGGGTGCGGTCTGTGATATTTCAAAATTCGCACAAAAAAAAAAATAAGGAAATAAAATATGACTAATAAAAATTTTCAAATTTGAAAAAAATTGATACAAGACAAACTTTTTTTAACTATAATATTTAATTTTATTCAAAATAATATATTTTTATGCATAATTTACAGTACAGTAATTTACATTTTTTATACACATTTTAATTATTATGATTTTCTGTTGACAACGTAATTAATCTTTGAGACGATGATTTTATTAATTGTTTAAGAAGCTCGCAATATCCAGACATACAAACATTTAGCTCTCGTTGGAATTTAAGAGCACGTTAATGATTAGTGTCATTAATAAGAAAATAATAATTGATTACGTTCTTTTTTAAAAAGCAAAAAGAGAATGTGATTTAAAGTGCAAAATTAACACGCACAATGTTTGAACAAATTGACATTATATTCTTGTAAAATTTAATATGTGTATACATAAAATGTGGAATTCGTGATTTTAATTTCATTATTGCATAAAATCTTACTATTATAAAGCACTACATTCAAATATCAGCCTTTCACGCTAATTGTGCACACGCTTTGCGAGTGTTAATAAGCGTGAAAGGCTGATATTTGAATGTATTACAATTGTTTACATAGCTATATAAAATAAATGCTTATTATAAAGCACTGAAAATATTGAAATTACTAAGATGAAAGTTGAATTCCAATAATGTGCTATTACTTTCAATATAACGTAAGTGCGCGGAATTTATTATTTAAAGTAATAGCACATTATCGGAAATCGACTTCCGGTGAAACATGAATCGCGTAACTTCAAAATCGTGTTAAATAAGTCCGCGTAAAAAGAGACCCAGGTGTATCTAGTTTTAAATAAAAATGTATTTTTATATGGGATTTTTTTTTTAATGTTTAATTCCTTTAATTAAAATTTTTATCTGCCTGGTTCTGCACATTTTATTTATCTAAGTCTTTTTATATCTAGTTTTAAATAGTTACTTATTGAAGAGTTGTAGTTAATTTATAGAGTGCACAGAGAGCTTTTGTAAATAGTCTGAGTAGGCACTAACCTGTATTCAATGCGCTTTAAAATTCACAATAATCAAGCATATTTTGCCGATAGAGGGATCTTCCAAACCACGACACAAGATAGTGATTTTTATAAAGATAAGAGCGGCCATCTTATCTTTAACCTGAATGTCCATTTATATAGGTGAATCTGAAGCATCTTGATTTGGAAGCGTGAAGTAGTTGTTTTCTCCACTGTTTAAATCTACTATTTCCTTTATAAATTAATTCAGGTTAATGCCTGTTCGGACTATTTACATAAGCTCTCTGTGCGCTCTATAAATTAATTACTATTCAATAGTTTATAGAATTTCCAACATTAAGATCGTACTATTACTTCGCTGTAAATTGCAAGATTTCGTGTAAGTTAATTTGTAAAGGAAATAGTGGATTTAAACAGTGGAGAAAACACCTACTTCACGCTTCCAAATCAAGATGCTTCAGATTCGCCTATATAAATGGACATTTAGGTTAAAGATACGACAGCCACTCTTATCTTTATAAAATTTGCTATCTTGTGTCATAGTTTGGAAGATCCCTCTATCGGCAAAATATGCTTGATTATTGCGAATTTTAAAGTGCATTGAATACAAGTTAGTGCATGTTCAGACTACTTACACAATCATTTATTGTAATTATAAATTTATTAAATGCACATTGATTACGTGCGTTTAATAAATTTATAATTACAATTTTAAATTACTGTAATAGATTTCTAACTATAAAATCTTTCCATTGACTCGTTGTAAATCGAAAGATTTCACGAGTATTAATGTGTAATAAGAAATGTGGACTTAATTAGTGAAGTATTGAATCACTTCACGCTCTCAGATCTAACCGCTTCAGCTTCACCTATTTAAGTAGAAGCTTGTGGTTAAAAGACTTGTAGAGGTCCCTACTATCACATTTTACACGCATATTCTCGAAGGTTACAACCTCGGTAAATATTACTTACATAATCATTTATTGTTTTGTGTTTTTTTTTCCAAAAATATATTTATTAGAACTTTAGATACAAAAAAATTACAGAAAACCTGATTATCTTGAAACTGTGGAGCTAGGGGTCTCTAATCCATTGGTGAATTGGATATTTCAGTTAAAGTCTATGGAAAATTCAGTCCTGTAAAATTCACCAATGTCCAGGATTGCATATGTAGCCATTCGGGGGCTAACTTGCGATCTCTGAGGCAAAAGCCTTTTAAACTTCTATTTGACTTTCTCTTCACTTAACACAATATATTATATTGGTGGCCTATCTATATATTTGTAATACAACAAAGTAAATACATAAATTTAAAAAAAATACTATCAAGAAAAAATAATTAAGAATATCAAAAACTTATATCAAGAATTGTTAATTATGAAGATACTTTTAAACATTCTGATTGGTGCAATCAAAAGAGTGAAAGAACACCTAATTTATTATTTGGAAGTGAGACTTGGACTCCTATGCGTGCAGCATAAAGGCTTTAAAATTTTCTTATTTAAGAATGTTCCATGAAATTTCAAAAAATGTATTGGCAAGATCATGAAACTATGTTCTTCAGCTTACTGTATATAATACTATATAGTTTACTATTGTAAAATCACTTTTCTGTTAGATTGTGTGTGTGAAATGATTGATCAGCATAAGACTTTTTAAAACAATATTTTATTTTGAACTTGAGCATGGCTTTCATGAAAGAAGCAGACCATTAAGTGCAATGCAAAGATATGGATGAGGGCAGAATATAATAAGAGAACAACAATGACAAAGTAGTAAAGGTTTTTCAGAAAGAAAAATTTGCTGAAAGGGCTTAAAATTATCTGCCAAAAAAGGCTTTGTTATAAATAAATAAATATATATTTGTAATCACTGTTGTATATTAATACTTTTATTATAAATTTGTATGGGAAAAAAAAGCCAGCATAATGGATTTTCTTTATTTTCATTTTTGATGATAAATAAGCAAAATAATGGACAGAATGTTCCATATGTGGATTTACTTGTGTATCAGCAATTAATTTGCATAGCCATTGTGAACTCATCCTTGATATACTTTTATTATTATTTTCTTTTTGGAATTGAAGGGGTCCTACTTAATGCTTAACTAATAAAATCATTTAAAAATCTGATTTTAGATATTAATTCTGGTTATACTATTTATGACTTTTTTACTTTTATTGGTGTAACAAATACTGACTGCTTTTTAACAAAATTATGAATGTTTATTGACATGCAATAGGCAGTCAATGCAGCAAAAATTTGAAAACATTTTTTTTCATAATCCAAATAATAAATCTAGACCTATAAACTATTGTTATGTTTTGAGCTGCTGAACAGGATCAACCTAATTATTCTGATAAATTGGAATCTTTTTTTTTTGCTTATAGAAAATCAAAATTAGTATTCATAAAATGCAGTGGTAAATATAAATTATATTACTAGTAAAATATTTTAGTGGGTTCAATAAGAGAGTTGAAGAAACTTCTGGTATGAAGTTGCCATTGCCAAGCAGTCTTTGCATATAGACTTCATTTGGTTATATTTCTTATTGCTTTTAATAAGAAGGGCATACTATATTATGAATATGGTTCATTCACATAAATGTTTTATTTATGAATGATTTGATAAACTAGGACTCTTTTGTATCACATTTGTAATGAAACTATAATAGTTCAATTGTGATCATGATAGATAATGATTCATAAAATCAAAATAATAACAATATTCATGAAGTCATATCTGAAGAAAGCAGATTTTAAGCAAAACAATATCTGCAAAATCTTATGGAGATGGCAGCTCTTTATTCATAGAGCAGCAAAAAATGTGCTTCATTTTTTAATGAGCAAAAGAGAACGAATCGTAAGCTTGCTTAGAAAATGTCAACTATCTGAAAATTTTTTTTATCTATCACTACTAGATTTGCACCCTAAATTATAGGTGTAGCAGACGAATGCCTTGAACATTATATCATCAAATTCTTTTGAAGTTTTGCATTAATGAACTTTTTATTTAAAAATAATTTCTTTTCTTTTAACATATACATATAATCTTAATGTTAAGCACTGAAAGTATTCTTTATTCATACTTTTTTTTAGTAATATCAATTAATTTGAAATGTCTTTAGATAAATTGTGTGATTGATTTAAATGTGATTTAAATATTTATTTTTCTGGTCTAAGTGCTTCACACAACCCTCTTCATAAATAAATGAGGAATCAAGAGAAGATGGCTGCTCTTTTCTTGTAAAAATTATTCTTAGGTTGGACCAAGGAGTATGTTATTTACCTATTGTGCAGTTGCATAGGTACTAATCTTGAATTAAGTACTGGAAGTATTATTTGTGTATGTGTGTATATATATATAAGGTGGATAGTTGACTCAGTCATTAATACCCATGAGCCAAAAATTACTGTGTCTATTTTTTATGCAGATGGAAAAGCAAACACTAATTTTTGACATGGAACCTCTTTGCTACAATAATTTTAAAATCAATACCAATAGTAATAACTTGACTGTCCATAGAATCTTCTCCACCAGCCAAATTTCATAATGGAAATGAGCCAGTTATCTATGAAAAAATATTTAACACAGCACTATCATTAATAGACTATAGTTCTCAGTTAATGGCATTGGTAAAAATCGGTAATATAATGTAAAATGAATATGGATAAAATGATCATGATGAGAGTCTCAATACATTACTGTAACACAACAAAATTTGGTGGAAGCATGTGATCAACATTCTTTTTGATTACTATTCTATTCAGTAATACTGTAAAGCTAAAATTTGGAGATTTGCTTACAAAAATTTTTTTTATAGGATTTTCTACATATATGCAGTGTATATGTTAACAACACATTTTGCCAGTAATCAATGTTTACAATAACCTTAAATGGTTTATCATTTGGGATGTAAGATATTCGAGCATTAGAAGAGATAGTTTGAACCATATTCCTATGTCATAAGATATTTAAGCATTAGAAGAGATAGTTTGAAATGGACCATATTTCGTGGCACAATCAGCACATTGAAAGTATGTTATTGAAAGCTTTTGTTCAATTACAGAATATGGTGGGCGATGCCCCTCCTCTATCGTTGATATTTTTGAGGAGCCCGTTATACAACTGATCACATAAATATATAGTGTGTTTGAATAATTCTCATAAAATTTACTAATAGATAAATGTTTTCGAACTAAAAAGTAATTTATTGTTCATTAGCAATTTTATCTACTCTTTTTAAATCTGCATCTATAATTATTTCCTTTTAAAAAAAATCTCGTTTTTATATGATAATTACTTTGAATGTTATTACGTATTTTAATTTAAAGATATATTAAACGCATCTCTAATGATTATTATTTTTAACAGTTTGTTCTCTTTGTTTTCTGTTTCAGCCGCTGTGATTGGAACCAGACTACACTTGTGCATCGCCCTCAGTTGCGTGTCCATGGGCTTCTACATTTTACTCGTCAAGTGATAAAGGATTCTAACAAAAAAACAAAACAATATTTTACAAATGTAATTAATAAAGGGAAATTGCTGTATTATTTGTATTAAAAATGATTTTGCAGATCTGATGATATTTCATTGGTTAAAAATCCTTTTGGAGTCTCTGTTATCTACTTGTATTATTCTGCTTCCTGGTAGAAAGATGTCTGTACAGTGGATAAAAAAAAATGTTGAAATTTTTCCATAATATAAACTATAAAGTCTGCAAGAACAAAAAAAAAAAAAAAGGTGATTCATGGGTATTTGCTTTTGGTTATAATAAAAGATAAAAATGTTTAAATAAATCAAATTTCATTTCATTTCTTTTAAATGCAAACACAATTACTACATATATATACAAGATACTCCAATAATACTGTATATATATAACATTCTTAAATGTTAGTTAAAAACTTGAGGGTACAATAGTTGCTTTTTAACCACTTTGTCATAATCCTTTTGCCAAGAGGCTTTTTAGAGTTATATATATTTTTTTGCCTTTAGATTATTTAAATGATATATATCATGTTGGAAGGTAATGACAAACTATAAGCTCAGCATTTATAGATATATAACATTTCCCCTTTCTGGTATCATCTTACAATGATGGTTTCATTTCATGGTCATTCATTGTCCAATTGAGATTATCTAAAGAAAGAAAGGGATTTAGTTCTGTTTTTGAATGAAAAGCCATTTTTAAAAAAGATCTAATAAAAAAAAACAATAAGTATCCAAAGAATTGCATGTCAATTCCAGTTGGATGGATGGGGGGAGAAGGGAAAAGCTATTTTGTTAATTGCTATATATAAAATCCCTATTTTCTCTCTTGTCTGAATGTTTGTCTGCAAGGCTATCGTTTTAAATTCACAACCAATTAAAAAACTATTACGCCTTTAATAAACTGTTGTAACACTATGAAATTCACATATCAAACATTTCAGTCTGGCTATCACATTTATTTATATGATATTAAAATCTTTTGTTTAATTTACATTAAATCTTTAAAAAAATTTGCTAAAGCAACCAGTTAAAACAAAACGATTACGAAAATGATGATCTGAAAAGGTCGACATTTTGTATTCTGCCAATAATAAAATGGAATTTTTAGAGTTATCCCTAATACTGTCAAATTCGCATATCAAATATAACAGATATATTTAAAAAATTTAATTTTAATTTAGCTTTATTAATAGTTTTGTGGACCAGGTCTTTGGCCGGGTGCACAAAACTCTTAATAAAGATAGATGTATTAATATTTTGCTGGATATGTTCCAAACATTTTTTTTTCAATTGTGAATTTCTCACATTTATTTATATAATATTAAAATCTTCTGTTTAATTTACATTAAATCTTTTAAAAAAATTGTTAAAGCAACTAATTTAAAAAAATATTACAAATTTTTATTTAATGTACGTAATTTTTATTATGAAGAATTTAATGCAAACAAAGTAATACTATCAAATTCACATATAAAAACAGTGGCCTTCCAAAGGACCGGGTAAATCTGGTATATATATATATCCATGCAGAGTGGCCTACATATAGTTTCTTGATTTATTTTTGATATAAATTATGCTGACAGAATCAAAAATAGAAGTAGTAGTTCCCAACCTGTGTCTTCAAATTTTTGTTCTCCAGCTATGTCTAGTAGCTACTTACCTATTTTATAATCAATGATATAGGCTAATTTGATTATACATCTCCATCTACCTGAACATTTTTTAGCTTTTTCAAGAATCCTAGATTACATAAAAAATGTTTAAGCTCTGCTGGAGATTTAAATCCCAGATTATGAACCTAACAGGATAATTTTGAGACAGTAATACTTAAATTCAGATTCATCTCTTATTCTGGATATGTCAAAAAAGAAACTACTGTATTTATTTAATGTTCATGTATGTGTATGCAATGAAAGCAGGAACCAGAAAGCAAAAATTAGAATGCTTGAATCATTTATTAATTTTTGCAAATTCTGTCTCATACCATAAAATTAATAATAAGAGCTGTATGTAATAAAATCAAAAGTGTTTCACATAGGAAATTGTTAATCTTTTATAAATATGTTTAAACAAAGCTAACAGAATATATGTATGTTCTAAGATAACAGCTTTGACATCATGTTAAACACAAACTTGTATGACTAGGGAGAAATTTTATAGCAATTACAGTGCAAAGATTTGTTGTAATTGTATGTTTATGAAAGTCACTCCATAAAGTTGTAAAAATGTGGCAGCAAGATCAAAAAGCCTATCAATATGTTGATCAGTTTGCCTTGTGATAATATAGAGTCTATTATTGTAAAATCACAATTTCATCAGAATGGATGTATGAAGTGAATGAATTTCTAAGCTTCTAAAAAAAAAGTTAATAGTGAATTTAAGCATGTTTTTTTTGGGGGAAGATGCAAATCTTGTTTATGTTCTATAAAAATTATCTTAAATTTATTCTAAAAAAATGAAATTTTGAATGCTTTCACTGGGAAGCATAAATGATATTAGAATATACTGGAGAACTACAATTAAAGTTTACTGATTGACCAATATGTTCTATATTGGATATATTTGTGGTTCGCATGGTCATTGCAAAATTCATGCTTAGGGTATTATTATTATCATCATCGTTGTTAATTTATTTTGTCTTTTCTACCTTTTTTTTTTTGCATGGGAATGTCCATCTCTGCTACTGCTGATGATTTATGGAAGTAAATATATCAGATTTGATGAACTAAAATAACTTGATAATAATGGATTAAGAAAGATCAGGCAGTGTTGGCAGAAAGTTGCTGTTACGCATAGGAATTAAGTGGCAGAAGAATATGTTTATTATTATACATATTTCCAAATTGTTTTGGATATTCTCTTCTCTCCATTTGCTAAACATTACAAAATTATAGAATTTCTTTTTTGCATCAAATTTTAAACATGATGTGAGATTTAAACCTAGGTAAAGCTTGCAATTCTTTAAATAGCTGAGATTTTCTTTAGAGCTTTAGAATTTCTTTAGCTAGCAAGTCTAATTAGTTATTCAATGTTGGATTGTTATAATAATGTCCTTAAGAATCTGTCATATTTAAATAACTTCTAAGAGCAATTTTCTTCCTACTCTAGCGCCATCTACTGTAAGTTGATATCCCTATCTTCAGACTGAACAATTTCTGGATTTTATCTTCGTCAGTGAAAATTAGGATTTAGAGCTGGAACTGTTGAACTATGCCACTATCTTTTCCTCCTTTCTATTATTTAAGCTATCCAGACTGAACAATTTCTGGATTTTACCTTCATCAGTGGAAATTAGGATTCATAGCTGGAACTGTTGGACCATGCCACTACCTTTTCCTTCTTTCTACTATTTAAGCTAATAAGCTTAAATAAAATTTAAAAATCCAAATTTAAAATCCAGGCATTTGCATAACTGTATAGATTTGACATCTCAATTTATACATTTTGAGACTATTGCCCTTTGACTAGGAAATTTAATAATAACATCATCATATGACCTCTTATGCTTCCAGTTCATCTTCACCCTTCTCTAGAATCATATATTGTATTGAGTAATCAATAGACGTGATATAGTACTATAAAGTTCCTATCTTCTATCCTACTAGTTTCTAGTTTTTGTCTTTGATAGTTAAGACTGGGGTATATAATTTAAAATTTGTAATTAAAACACTATGTATCTAGCAGCCACCTTTTACTTCTATATACTATTCTGACTAATAACCAAGGTTAAGATTTTAAACCCAGGCTAGATCTGACCTTGGAAGTAATGAACTTACTAACAATATCTTTTACTTCTATAGACTATAAATCAATTTCTATATATTTTTTATCCAACTGTAAACTCCTATTCTTTGGAAAGGAAGATTAATACCGGCATCACATGATCTCTCGTGCTTCCAAGAACAGTTATTTTTAACCTATCCTGGAATCATCTATAAACTTAAATTACAGCATATGGCTCTAAAATAGCATGAAGATAAATTCCTCTTGGAATCATATGAAAGATCATAGGTTATTATTTAAATAGCTCTACAACATAAACTTTGACAAGCTCTTCACGTGAGACTACAAATTTAAGTTTTATTCTATTGGTTTGATGAAATTTTATAAGATCACCAAAGATTTCATAACATTTGAATTAGTGAGCTATTATAACTTTTTTAATATCAAAGATAACATTACATAATAAAATTCATATTCAAACACATTTTGCTAAAGGCAAAACTTGAATATCAATATAGAAGCATGATATTCTTTTTGTCAGTGATTATATTTTAGTCATGTTGGCTTATTTAGATTATTATGGTCACTTTATTATCCTACTAAGAATTGCTTAGAAGGGTAAGAGAATAACTTAATAATTATATCACAAATCTTTGTGTACTGATGAATTACTTTTATTAATATTAGCTTTATGTCAACATCATATTGCTGAGTGCATTCAAATATTTGTTCCATTTTTCCTAATTTTTCTATGTAGTTGTTTTTCCAATTTTTCTTAAAAATATATAAGTAAGCAGTAAAATAGTTGAGATTATATTCATTTTTTTTTTTTTTTACAAAGTATGTATTTATATCAAAGGCAAAATATTCACAACAAAATAAAAGGAAGCATATAACTCTGGTTTTATTCTATGGATGATCATGTGTATTGTTAATATCAATATTGCAACAGTTTTCTGTTTTCAATGTCTCTTATAACAATAATTTATTTGATCATTTCCTGAAAGGAGATAAGTATCTGATAAAAGCATCAATATTACATTAGTATAAGTAGCGACCATATATATTAATGAATCTAAGATATATTCATTTATACAGAAAACAAAATTTAATTTGAATTGAATCACAATAATAATTCTTGCAGAAAACAGATAACTATAATAATAGTATTTCTTCTTGCCTATTATTCTTTCCAATTCTTTGTTCTTCCCCAAAACCTTTTAATAGTAGCTATTTTGTCAGTTTTAATATTTTTCATTGTTATCATTATGCTTAAAAACAAAAAAAATCTGTTTTTAATCTCATTTTTATGTTCCTCCCATTCGTTGTACAACCTATCATTTCTTTTTTTAGTATTCTGTATTTAAAAAATTGATGTTTAATATTTTTTCCATCTTGTCAAATCTCAACTATAATCCAAATTCCTATTTCTTTTGTCCTTTTTAGTAATATCCAAAGTTTCTACCATATATTAAATAACAGTAAGTTCTCTATAGTATTAAATGTGCTTTTATGCATTATATATATATTGTTCTTATAAAAAGTATTTTTATTCATATTAATGTACCTTAATTTCACTTATTTTTCTTCTCGTGTGTCATAGCATCAGCCAGGAAGCGAATCCGCTATCCCTGGACAACTGCTTGTAAAGCAGATGTCGCTGACCTCTTGAGCACCAATGCTTGACTAATTTCACTTATTTTTCCTTGTCCAATGTATTCTTTTTTCACTCATATATATATGCACAAAAAAATAAATTCATTACCTACTAATTTCACATATTAAATAACTTTTCACCAATGTCCATGCTCTCTCACCATAATTCAAATATTATAACTTCCATACATTTTGTTTTAAATTTTCCTCATTAAAAAAAAAAAGTCCACTTCACTTGCCCTAAAGAGCCAGCCTTGCTATCCATTGACATCTACCTATTTTCTATTGAATTCTGTCTAAAAATTTCTGAGGTCATTATTCAATACAAAGTGCTTTATTATTAAATATTGCCTTATATAAATTGGTAGAGGGACAGATTCTGGAACTCATGTTTCTTTTATGTTCCAGTTGTATCACTACTAGCATTCAAACTCTTTATAAATTATCAAGCAATAAACACATTTGATTACTATTATCAAATGTTAAGTCCTTCACCTTTTTCTATTTTCAACCCATTTACCATACCTATAATAAAAGAGATTTAGATTTTTAATTATCTAGTTTTATTTTTTTGTTTTTTAACTCTTTATTTCTAGCTATCCATATAATTTTATTTTGCTTTTAATAAAATATCTATATGTTTTCTTCTATTTTTCTAACATATATGACCTTACATCTTTCAACCTTCTTCGTTTACTAATTCCAACAATTCCACATCACCCACAAGCTTAACGAGAATTTAGGCAAAGTTGATCTGCAGGAAATCATTGCGATTGTTAATTAATATATTTAAATTTCCAATATAAGGTCAAGTCAACGGTAAGTTAAGACGCTACTGTCTTCAAAGAAAAAAAATCATTTAATAAAAATTTAAGTAACTTCTTAGACGTAGATAGACAATGAATTCTCTTGCAGAATTCTTATCATTTGTATTATATTACAGTTTGTAGATGAAAAGAAAATTAGTTTAGTTTGAGATGATTTGCAAAGCTTAAATAAGATTTTTTTTTTCGTAAATATAATAATGTTTAGAAATTTTCTGTAAAGTTTCCGATGATAAAATCACGTGATTTATGTCAAAACCGAACTTTTTTTTTATTCTAAAAAATATTTTTAGTTGTAAACTAATTTTATTTTTCCTTGTTATGTGAATGAATTTTAAGAAGTAAAACTATTTTATTTCCACTGAGATATTCGAAAAAGGTTAAGATGTGAATTTTGGAAGGAGAAAATAACATTTGATAGATATTACGATTTTAATGACACAATTGTTTAAATTCTTTTGGGGAAATTGAAGGAATAAAAACAACATATCTAATAAAATATTTCAATTAAAAAAAACTGTTGCAATGTATTGTGTATGCATGGGCATTTGTACCTTCACAAATATGTAAGGGGCACTTTTTCTATAAATGATTAAACTTCCTGATTTATTATTCCAAATTTGATAGTTCCAGATTCCTCTCTTGTAACCCTTTAAAAAATTTGCTTAAGTCCAATGTTTATCCGATATTCTAACATTGTGCCCAACTCATCTTCACTTTAGATTGTATAATGCAATTATTCTATTTCAAATTAAATCTGTTTACTGATCAGGGGTTCATTAGAAGTTCGAGCACCGGAAAAGGCAGAATCGAAACGCAATTCATGGATCTCGAAAGTTTGCTACTCTATCAGCGCGCCAAATATGACAGCTCATAATATTCAATGATACTTGTAACATATATTACAATGAGTATTATTTATTTTGTGGTTCTTTTTTAAATTAAAGGGGGGGGGAGACTAAATTTGGGACACAGTAATATAAAAATTAAAACAATTCTGACTTTATCTATATTGAAGAAATGTAGAAAATAAATGCAATTAAGAGCCCCCACACACACAAATTAGATTTATTATAGGACTTTTTATATATATTTTTGAAAAAATTATGATGTTTTCTATTTCTTCCCATATATAAGGTGGCATTAGCTTAAAAGCATTCATAAAATAATAAACGCTAGCCATAGAAAAAGATACTAACCATGATTAATTGCCGTTGTGATCAAGTGAATTTATTAATATGATTGAAAGATTCTGTGATGTAAAATTCTATAAGTCCATTTTTGGGGGTTATGGAATATATATGTAAACATCAGCAATTGTATGCCTAACAAAAAAAGAATATAGGTGCTAAATGAAGATATGTTCCAGTATGCCAATTAAAAATCTTTAACCTCCAGTAGAAATTGCTACAATATATATTTTAAAAAGACAATACAAGTCTTCTTGTTAAAGAGTAAAATAAAATCAACAGATTCTATTATTAGAAATAGATAGAACCCCCTGGTGACAATGAAAAAAATCATTGTTAAAGCTCTACCAGTTATCATTTGTGAGATGTGCAAGGGATCTGAACTCAGGAAGATTCAATGTATTTGTTCAAAATCAAACAAGGAAGACTTCAAGCTATGTAAAGTTTTCACTTAAAATTAATAAATCATTATAATTTTCTTTCATTTTTACTATTACCATCCAGAAAGCAACAATCAGATCTATTTCTTAGTCTGTTCATATAGTTAAGGATTAAGAATAAATATCAAACTCTGTATGATG
Organism: Epiperipatus broadwayi; assembly: GCA_028023455.1. Lineage (NCBI taxonomy): Eukaryota > Metazoa > Onychophora > Udeonychophora > Euonychophora > Peripatidae > Epiperipatus > Epiperipatus broadwayi. The sequence goes on along the minus strand of JAQFVV010012395.1, from coordinate 14,576,194 downwards.
TAGTATGCTGATTATTCTTACTAAATGCCCAGATTATTTTCATTTAAGTTCTTTTTAAATCAATAATAAATAGTTTAAACTCGTGAACATTCATTTCTTGTTTTCAGTCTTTTTGTTCCCATAATATTTTTTTTTTTTATCAATTTGTAATTTTTGTTTTATCTAGGAATCCACACTCTAGATTTCATAACCCTAAATCAAATAGATAAATTACAAAAATTTGATATCAAAAATTTACTATTCCAATATTAATTATATTAAGCTACTGTTCATGTATGAGGGAATTAATCATTATCAATAATGCACAAATGTTCTCAATAAATATATATGCTTTGCGCTCAGATAATGAATTTATTAATAGTGATTGGAAACATATAATATCCAAATGTTACTGCCGAGCATGCTTTCGGAATATTTCAAGTCCCATATTCATGGCTACTGGAATTTCTATTTTATAAATCAAATTTGAAAATTTGCTTAACTCACTCACTGTGACTTTTCTTGACTTAGTATAATTTGTCTATATTTAAGCAATCCAATTTATAAAATTTTTTTTTTTTTTTTCAATTTATTCTGTCATTGTCAATGTGCAAGATAATAACATCAGATTTTTTTTTTCAATCCATTAAATTATATTTTCAATTGTATTATAAGTCTTGTAGCTTGTATTCATGTATTCTCTTTTTCAGCTACATTTTATGTCCATGTAATACTATTGACATTCATGAATTATGCAATATATAACACTTTTATAATTTACAATCAATTGATTAGTGTTCAGTAGCACATTAAATGTGAATGGGAGGATCAAGATGATTAAAAAATATATGAGCATTAACTATTAGAAAATAATGAAAGTGAACATCAAGTTTATATTTACGGAATATGCAGTGAGTTGCAATAGAAAATTTTATTTTGATGTCTTTATTTTGCTGGTCGAAAGTAATTATAAGGAAAAGAAAAATTTAACACATTGGACATTTATACAATATATCGTTTTATACATTTTCCCCAGTTCTCCCGTAGGCCAACTGTTTATTCATTAAATTTTATTTGTAATATAGAATACTTCTGCAAATGGCAGAAATATAATAAGTTAGTTGTATTTTAAGATGCATGACTTAATGAAGTGGCTGAATGTTGAATTGAAGATTTATATAGATTATGTTTGAACGTTTTTGACCTCCAGAGTGACAAATTGATTATTTTTATTAAATATTTTTGTCCAGCATAAATGTTGGCAAATCATATTTCAAATCTAGTAGGTTTTGAATTATGCACAATAGATAGTGCAACATTTTTTAAGCAGATATTTTCATTTAGTTTTAGGAATGTTTGCAATTAATTATAATAGGAAAAAAGGAATGAAGGATGAAATAATTTCCTTTTGGATTATTTACATTAAACTTCCTTTTTAAAACAAATGCCATAATAAAAATTCTGTAATCAATTCTTAAATGATTTCATTTAATTTGAAGAAGAAATTTTGGGAGCATGAATGGAAAAATAAAATCTTAATTTCCTTTTGGATTGTTTGTGTAAGACTTGTTTTTTTAAACAATTGCCTTAATAAAAACAAAAATATAAACAATTTTTAGCACGCTATGCAGACTTTCTTCAAATTTTATACATGTGTTTGGTATAGATGTCAATGCAAAATTTCAGGTTTAGAATGAACAAATTTTGTATATGTATTTGATATTCATAATAATGCAATATTTCAGAATTATCCAGTTTAACAGTATTAGGGGACCACAATCCAAACTATATTCAAATGTTTGATAAATTTTGAATTGTGAGCAATAGATTTTTTTTTTTTAAAAAAAAACGCCTTTATAAGAAATTTTTTCAAGAGAATTTACAGTTAATTCAAATAGGAAAAAAAAGAAATGTAAGGATGACATCTTAATTTCCCTGCCGCCTTCATAAAATAAAAATCTTGTAATTGAACTTTAAATAATTTTATTATATATACCCAAACACTAAAAAATAATGTAATTAATGTATTAAAAAATGTTTTTTTTTTTTTATATGTCATAGCATCGGCCGGAAGGCGAACTCCCAACTGTGTGCAACCAACTTCTTGCTTGCAAGGCTGCTGTTTTTTTTTTTTGGACTACAATTTTTGTTGTTATATATAACTTTAAGTTAAAGCATTAGGAGTTCATAAATAATTTAAGTAATATAGTTTGTGATCGAATTATATATTTTGTTATTACTTGAATTAATGTATGGATTTCCTTCACATTTTTATTTAAAATTACATATAACAACCAAAATTGGAGTCCAATAAAAAAATATTTTTTGCCTTTTGTGCATTAATGTTGTTTAAATAAAAGCATTTTTTACATATATCATATCTAATTATATATGTGAAGAATCCAAAATAACAAACGAAATAATTGTGAACTTTATTCAAAATGTAGTTTTATTCCACAAAAGATGTCTATTGATTAAAATTTATGCATATGAAAATATTATGAACAAAAAATGATGATTATTAGAATGTATTGCAAAGTCAATATTTGTGTTTTAGAGAGGATTGGCTAAAGAATGGGAAAGATATCTATTAGGAATGGGTATACGGTTTATCAGAAATATAAATGCATATAAAATTTGTAAGACACATGGAGTAATCTAATGCCTTTCATTATTTTATGCTTTTTATTTTATTCAGAGGTTGCAATTTTGTGAACCATAATGAAGTTTAAAAAGTGATACTTTTAAGCCTTGAGGCATAGTTATTCCACTTGCATTCAAGAAGAAAACTTAATATTTAATTACTTAAAAGTAAAATAAGAGGCAAAATTCCCCATACAGTAGCATGCACTCAGTGCAAGTCAGAGTAATCAATAGATTCAGGAAGGTTTGTGCATAAAACCCCTATCTATTCCCTACTCATCCAATATCCCCAGACTAGTTTCTGGTTTTCATCAGTGAGAAGCCTTAGATCTGAGAGTGCCACTTAAATCTTAGGATCTAATGCAACCCTACAGTAGCCATCTTTTACCTCTTTAGCTAACTATAAAGCTTTGAATCAAAAATAAAAACAATGTTTTCAGCTAAGCTCATTAGCTTATATAGTCATATAAACCTGAATTCAGTTCAGCACATATATTTTTTGGTTTCTTTGGTTCTTTAATAACCACAGTCACCATAAACCTATTGGGCAGTATTGGTATTAAACCCCCAAACATCAATGATAAACATTCTTTATGCTTACACAGAGGCAAACCTCTCCATACAGTAGCACCACTCAGTGCAAGCCAGAGTAATCAATGGATGCAGGTTTTTAATCTGACTTGCACTGAGTGGCACTACTGTATGGAGAGTTTTGCCTCTGTGTAAACAGCTGGTGAAAGCATAAAGAATGGTGATCAATGATGTTTGGTGGTTTAATACCAATGCTGCCCAATAGGATTATGGTAGCTGTGGTTATTAAAGAACCAAAAGACATCAAAAAATGGATACTGAACTGAGTTCAGGTCTATATGACTACAAGATAATGAGCTTAGCTTGCAAACATTATTGTGTTTTCATTTTTGACTCAAAATTTTATAGTTAGCTAAAAAGGTGAAAAATGACTGCTGGAAGGTTAATTAGATCCTAAGATCTAGGTGCAGTGCTCTCAGATCTAAGGCCCATCACTGATAAAACCACAAGCTAGAAATTAGTCTGGTGATATTGTATGAGTAGGCCCTAGATAGGGATTTTTTGCACAAACCTTCCTGCATCCATTGATTACTCTCGTTTGCACTGGTGGTGCTACTATGAATTTTGCCTCTGTGTAAACAGCTTGTGTAAACATAAACAATGGTGATCATGTGATATTTGGTGACTTAAGATAAAATAAGTATAGAAAAACTTAAAGAAAATGGTAAGTTTTTTTTAATGAAAATATTATTGAAGTATAAAAATCTTAATTATAATTAAATGTTTAAAAAAAAAAAAAAATTATAAAAACATTAATATTTATAAATATATATTGTATATTGTTGAATTCTTTCCCCTGATTTATCCTAATATATGATTACAAAAAACTCTTTGAGGTCTTAAAGGAACAGAGTAGACACATTCCTAATATCCATCTCATATATTCTTGTGATTACAAATTTATTAATACGTGCTTATTCATATAGTAAATGAACATGGATAGGCTCACTAACATGTATCAACCAGCACAATAAAATCAAGAAATACTATCGTCCTTCTCAATTGTCTTTTCTTAAAGACAACAAAATATGTCTGTGAATATTTTTTTTAGTTATGAGGTGTGACAATTTAATTTATGGGATGGCGATGTGGTGTCACCCATGACCTAATTATATCAAAATCACATGAGTATTTGTGTTTGAACTTGTTTAAGATAATGTGTTTAAATTTTAAGCTGATATAAATAGTTTTGTTAGTTAGCCATTGAGAAGATAAATATGCATGGTCAAAATTTTGAATAAAGTATTAATATAAAATTTTGTGTGAAAAATCAGCAAATGTGGTAGTGAAATGTTACAACTGTTGTATATAGCATGTGGTAAAGATAGTGTGAAAAAATTGAGTATATTTGAGTGGCTTAAGAGTTTCAGAGATAGGCATATATGGCAGATGATCTCTGAATTGAACAGCTAAAAACAACAATGACTGATATTAATAAAGTGTGAGGTGCAATATGATTCAAGAGATAATTAATTGTGAGATTGATAGCTGAAGAATTACAGATTAATCGAGGAACAGGCTAAATTTTAAATAAATAGGCATGAGAAAGGTTTCTGTGAAGTTTGTGACCCAATCATTAATAGATGAACAGAAAATGTCAGTTGTCACCCATCTTCTTTCAAATACTCATCTGCCTCCAAGAGTAATTATGGGTGATGAAACTTGGTGCTTCTAAAATGATCCAGAAACAAAACATCAGATCATGCAATGAATATCCCTGGATATCATAAATTCTAAAAATGCATGCATGTCACACTGACTGTTTAAGACCATGCTGGTGTGTTTCTATGATCACAATGGAATAAAATACACCAAGAATTTATTGAACAGAGACAAACAATTGACCAACAATAATATTTAAAAGTACTTCAGAGATTACAAGATTCTGTTCAAAGAAAAAGACCCAAATTGTGATCTAACAAGTAGATCATTCATTACAATAATGCACTAAGTGATAATGTGCTCATTGTGAGAGACTTTTTGGCCAAAAAATTACACAACTATATCCTCTTGCCTATACACCTAACTTAGCTCCCTGTAATCATTTAGGTATTTCCAAAATTAAAATCTGCACTGAAAGGATGAAGACTTTTTTTTACTATAACTGTTATCCAACAGAATGGGAGACAGATGTATATTTTATAAAGGTACATTCTAGGAATTAAATTGTCACACCTCATATTTATAATTTTTATAGTCATTTCCCAGAAGGCTAGTAAAAGGCAGTGATTAGATAACAAAGACAGAGGATGCTAAGAATCTTTATTTTGATTGCAAATCCAGGATATTATTTGATGATAACTTTTTATAAAAGTCTCTATGACAGATCATTTTCAAATGAAAGATGATTGCATGAATTGGAAAAACTGTATTATATTAAATAGGACTTTGTGGAGTTAATAGAAAAGGGCAAAGACAATTGTTATTACAAAGGCACAAATATTGAAAATATAAGTGGAGTGGGATTCATTAGCAATGAAGTGAGATAACAGCATTGTAGAAATTGATGGCATATCAGACAAAATATCTAGATTAGTTATTCAATTTAAAGATACCACATGTAGATAATTTGAGTTTTTGTTCCAACAAATTCTTATTATGATGAAAAAGTCAAGAATATATATATATATAATGTTTTTGATAATATTAAATAACATGTTAGAATTGTCATGAGAGATTTTAATGTTCAAATTAATAAATGATTAAACAAATGTACTATGAGTAAATTTGGTTATAGTGACAGAAATAAAAGAGGACACAGACTTGTGGATTTCACACACACAAACTACATTGTGAATTCATTTATTGAGAAAAATACTAAATAAATATGGCTAGGACAATATACAAATGCAGTAGAATTGAATATATTTTGACTATTAGAAAATACATATTTCAAGATTGTAAAGTTTTTAATAGATTTAATACAACAAGTGATCATCGATTTAAAAAAATAAAAGTTATTAAAAAAGGTAGTATTAGCATTTGATATTTCTGATCGCCAGAAGCACTCCTGTCAATTTAATTATTAACAGATTTTGAGGATGTTTCAGGCTTGACAAAATCAATAAGAAGACACTCTGTTAAGAAATGCAAAAAAGATAGTTGGTACAAAAAAGTAACAATTTATCAGTAACTTTTCAAATAAAATAAAAGAGGAAAAAAAAAATTTTTTTTTAAAAAAGAATAGATATAAGAAGGTAAGGAAAAGAAGAGAATATATCAAAATTTAAAACTATTTTGATATTGGAAACTTATTACTGCAATAAGAAGAAAAGATGGAATTATTACTAATAAGAGAGATGACATCATAAAATATGTGGAAGAGTTTTATGAAGAATTATGTAGTAATAAAGACCAGGCAAACAAAATACCCTCTACATTTTCTGAATTGCCAAACATTTTAATTGAGATGAGGCATACAATTAAACCAACAAAGAAGGTAAGGGTGCTAAGAAGTGACGGAATTATTATTGATATCTTAAAAACAGCAGATCAAGAAATAGAAAAGTTGTTGGCAAAATTATATACCAAATATTTAAAATAATATGTGTCAGATGTTTGGAAAAATGTTGTAGTAATATTGATATTTAAGAATGATGATAAAGTAAATATTAAAAAATACCTATCAGTCTTCTATCATTGATGTTCCATGCAAGATATTTACAAGATAATTAAAATTTATCTATAACGAAACTTGATCTTAAAGCAACTAAAAGAACAAACTAGATTTAAAAGCGGTTTTAGCACAATGGATCCCATCTAAGTATTGAGAGAAGTTATAGAAAGGACAGTGGATAGGAATTACTGTTATGCTTCAGATTGGTAGATTACAAAAGGACATCTGATTCTATAAAAATTTCCATGGTGAATAAAACTTTAGATTATCTAGATATGGACTTAGGTTGCTGTTATATTCTGGTAAATATCAAAATATGACAGCAATGATTAAATTATCAGTGATACTAAGATTAACTAAGTGATACCATATTCCCCAAACTTTTTATATCAGTTTTACAAAAAGTACCATATTTTATGTTTTAAGATGGGAAGTCAAGGGAATAAAAATGACTGGTGACTATTAGAGTCATTTAGATTTTGCATATATTGTGGGGTTTCTTTCAAATAAAGTATCAGAACTTCAGAAAATGTTGCAAGGTCTAAAGTAATGTTCCGTGCATTTTCTCAAAAGATGAAAATAGGGATTGATAATCATAACTTAGTTAACAAACTACAAATATTTTAAACGGATTAATAAAAATAGTCAAAATTATTAAACTTGGATGGAGTATTTATGGTAGAATTAATTTAAAAGGAAATATTCCTGTGTGTTTGAAAAATGTTTTAATAAATTTGCTTTACTAGTTTTTATTTAAAGATATGAAATTTTGATATTTAATAGGGCAATAATTCAGAGACTTAAGACTACTAATGAAATAGAGATTTTGGCAGTAACAGGAAGAGATTAAGGGTGAAAGAACATAGTTATCACTGACATTGAATTAATTAAAGAGAATGAAAAAATAAATAAATGGAAGTTTTAAACTGGATCTTAAGAAACTGTAAAAGATCTAGAAAGAGACTCAGACAAGATGGAAGAAATAAAAATTTGATTGTGGGATGTGATGAAGAAAAACTGGTCTAGAGAAAACTAAATTAAACTTAGGAAGACCATCTTATAGTAATTAGATAGTGGCTGAAAATAATGATGATGCAATATATATATATAATAAATAAAGTTTGATATCTGTATTCGTTTCACAATATATGTAATATACAAATCAATATATATATATCAAAATACAGTACAATTTATATAAATTATATTTTTTTAGAAGTACTTTTGACTATACACTTTGTAGTTTTTATCAACTATATAACGTTGAATAATCATAACGAGACAACCCTTAACAATACCCATAGTTCAATTCAGATTTCCCACAATTCTGTTATCTTAACATTTGATGACTGGCGATTCATTAACATTTGACGATTTCTTGAAATCAACATAGCCTCTTTTATTTTACGTTTATTATGACAACATTCAATTTGAATAATTTTTATATTTTTATAATCAAATTTAAATCCATATTGACAAGATTTATTATGATCAAATATAACAGATGATGAAGGTTTATTTACATCTGTTCCATATTGATTCTCTTTTTGAATTCTATTATATAAAAGCATATGTTCTTTTATTTTCTTCTCAAATGTACACTTAGATTCACCAATGTATTGTACGCCGCATCCACATATCAATCTATATATAATAGAATTTTGATTAAACTTTGAATTTTAGAATTATTAAGCAATCTATTTATGTTATTTGTAGAGAAAAAAGAATATGACACAAACCATTATAAATTTTCCTAATAAACTTGACCTGCTCATCTGATATAAATGGCATTGAAATCCATTTCATTTTGATATTTTTATTTTTAATTTTATTATAGTGTTGATTTCTTTTAAATCCTTTAATAATATTAGCAATTGCATTTTTATAATAACAATTTTCAACAAGTCATTAACAAATAAATGTACATTTTTAATTTTATCACTAGAATATTTGCATAATTTTTCATTTAGAAATAAGAATGATTTCAATCCAGACAGCTTATGACACATAGGTACATGTGATTCAATTGAAACTAGAGGTTTTATTCCATATGAATCACATGTACCTATGTGTCATAAGCTGTCTGGATTGAAATCATTCTTATTTCGAAATGAAAAATTATGCAAATATTCTAGTGATAAAATTAAAAATGTACATTTATTTGTTAATGACTTGTTGAAAATTGGTTATTATAAAAATGCAATTGCTAATATTATTAAAGGATTTAAAAGAAATCAACACTATAATAAAATTAAAAATAAAAATATCAAAATGAAATGGATTTCAATGCCATTTATATCAGATGAGCAGGTCAAGTTTATTAGGAAAATTTATAATGGTTTGTGTCATATTGCTTTTTTTTCTACAAATAACATAAATAGATTGCTTAATAATTCTAAAATTCAAAATTCAAAGTTTAATCAAAATTCTATTTTATATAGATTGATATGTGGATGCGGCGTACAATACATTGGTGAATCTAAGTGTACATTTGAGAAGAAAATAAAAGAACATATGCTTTTATATAATAGAATTCAAAAAGAGAATCAATATGGAACAGATGTAAATAAACCTTTATCATCTGTTATATTTGATCATAATAAATCTTGTCAATATGGATTTAAATTTGATTATAAAAATATAAAAATTATTCAAATTGAATGTTGTCATAATAAACGTAAAATAAAAGAGGCTATGTTGATTTCAAGAAATCGATCAAATGTTAATGAATCGCCATCATCAAATGTTAAGATAACAGAATTGTGGGAAATCTGAATTGAACTATGGGTATTGTTAAGGGTTGTCTCGTTTTGATTATTCAACGTTATATAGTTGATAAAGACTACAAAGTGTATAGTCGAAAGTACTTCTAAAAGAATATAATTTATATAAATTGTACTGTATTTTGATATATATATTGATTTGTATATTATATATATATATATATGGATATTAGGGTGCCTATTATCCATTCCTATATATATAGTAATGGACAGTAGGCACCATAACATTCATAAACAGAGGATACCACTAGATCTATAGCCTAGAAAATGAAAGTTTACAGGTGAGGATATCTAGTACAAATGCATACATAGCTGTATCCTCACTCATAAATATTTATAATTGCCTTTAGATTGTGGAGGGCAGAGATTCTTTAGAAATAGACAATAGTAAACAAATACTAAAACAGATCTAACAATAAGCAAAACAAAGTTTATTTACAGTATAATATAGTAGAGTTCAAGTCTATGTACTTATATAATACAAAGCTAAAAACTTAATGAAACTTGAATTTGATTCACAATTTCCAGCTCCTATATTTTTAAAATAAATTATAAATTGAGATAAAATCTCAACACCCCTTTCCTTAAGGCATTATATTATTACTGAACTATAAGTAAAGAACTTTTTTTTAAAGTTAAAATTATTTAATGCTGGGTTATTGTCTGTCATCTGATCACATTCTCAAATAGTGATTTTGTTTCACTAGTTTGGGTCAGAGGTCAATTTCCTCAACAGATTGGACCTTATCTGCAAATTCTTTCACTTTACATTTTCAACATTGTAGCATCCTTATGCTTTCCAAGTTCAGAAGCTTTATACTCTGTTTTTATATATATATTTAAGAAAACCTTTACAACATTAGTATAAAATATGAATTCTTTAAATGGCTGGGCAAAGCCAGTCTTGTGTTACTATTTATTGTACTTTGGCACATTTTATATTGCTATTGTTTTGAATAAATGTTCTGCAGAAAATTTTGTGTTTGAACTTGGACATAATGTATGGAATGTAATCCTGAAAAATAACTAGTCTTTGAGCTATCCATTTAGTGCTGCTTGATTTTTCTCCTACTATATGAATATAACCAGTAATCATATTAAATCCTATACTATGACTTTCAATTATATAAGTTTCCACTGTCGTATACAAAGAATAATCAAAATAGCTGATAAAATCATAACTGCTTTTTATAATAAACTTCTTTTGTAAACACAAAATCTTATCATCAATTACATCCATAAATAATATATTAATGTTGTGTGGCTTTTGTTTATATAACTGTATCACAGCTTTGAAATCATCATCATATAATCCATGTAATCACAATTCACATCCACTTGTTTTATTAGATTTGAAGTATGTTTTTCCACATTGAGTTTCTTCTCATTTTCTGTCTTCTATCTCCACTTGTTTTGGGTCCTCTTCTGTTATTTGTATTTTCTCTATTTTTATCTAAATGTTCTACATAATCTTCTATGACATCTTCAGTAGGATCAGTATTAACTTTATCTCTGATGGTAACATTCTAGATATCATCAATTAGTAAATCATTCTCTTCAGGCTCTTGAATGTTGTCTTGATTATCTTCATTTTTTATATTTCCTTGCTCTAATTTACTTGGGACAATATCACTTTTACTGATTCCAGGATGATTATCTTCACAATCTTGAGTGTGATCCTTTTTCTTTTCTACTTTATCTATTTTTCTCATCCACCTATCATGATTTTTATTAATTCTCTAGATACTTTGATCTATTATTTAACTACATTCTTCTATGGAACACATATGTATCCAGTTTTTGCATGATTTTTTTGTATCAAGTGCTAATTTTCTTTAAACTTTTGCTACATTTTCTTTTCCATTAAAATGCTCATTTTGATCCAACTTTTGCATGATCCAAGTGATCATGTTCCCAAGTAATAGCTGTTCTAGTTTCTCTGATTCCATGTTGTTTAGAGAGAAAAAATGATATTCAAATATATAAAATCTCTCCCGTTAATATTTTACTTTTTCACGCTTTTATTTTATATATATTTATGTTAAACAATTCTATTTCTAATATATTGAACTTTTATATGTTATGAAGAACCTCACTCCATGACTTTGCAGTATTGAACTACTTTTGCTGTTATTATCTTGTGCCAACCACTTTCAACTAAATAAATTTATATGTTATGTCAACTGATTTTTGATATCTTGGTGTATTTTGTATTTGAGTTTCAAATTATGGCCTTATTGTTTACAGACGTTCATCAACAGGCCCCACATTATATAATGGAAAAGAAATTAACACTCTTTTCATATAATAAATATGATGTAGCTAGAATTATATGGGAGTTGCAGTAGCAGGGTTAACATATGGTAATGATGCATTATGTGTTAGTAAAGGGGTATTAGATTATTTAGAAAAAGTTCAAAAAGAAGTAGGAAGACATGCATTGGATGCAGAGGTATAGACAGCAAAGGAGGCAATTCAAGGAGAAATGGGATGGTTAAGTTTTCATATGAGAGATGCAAAAAGTAAAATGAAAATGTTTGGTAGATTGCAGTTTATGGATAATAAAAGAATAGCCAAAATAGTATTTAATTGGGATATGAGTAAAGGGCAGGTAACAAGATGGGTGAGAAAGGTAATGCAGTATGCAAAAGATTTGGATAAAGAATTTATATCAGTATATTTGTACAAAAGATGGGATGATTGTGTTAAGAGGATTGTTGAGTGTTATAGTAGTAAGGAATGGGATAAAAGAATAGATTTATTAATAAAGAATAGGGAGTTAGAGAAATAGTATGAGAGTAAAAAGAGTTTAAATAAAAAGAGTTTAAGTATATATAGAAATAAACAGAATATTAGGTGTGAGTTAATATATGATAATAGTAAGGAAAGTAGTTTATTGTTTAAGGCTCGAACGGGATCTTTAGCTACAAGAGAATATACATGTAAATGGAAAAATATGGTGACTGATTTTGTAAATTATGTAAGGAAGGAATAGAAAATATTAGGCATTTGTTAATTTAATTTAAATGTTTGAAAACAGAAAGGGTACATATAATGAAGTTATGGAAGAATAAATATGAAAAAAGTGATTATACAGAAAGTGAATTATTGGTTTTTATGCTGGGTTTGGGAAAAGATAAGGGGAATTAAATATTAAGGCTATAGAATTGACAAAGATTATGTTGTGGAAATGGGATGGAGCAGAATATGGGGAAACTTAGTGGGGAATGGAAATTTAAGTGGCTAACAGATTTATCTGGGCATAATTGCTTAGATATTCTTGACTTCGTTTAAGGAGAAGCCACAATACATCACATCACATGGAAAAATATGGGTGATTTAGTCTGTAAATTATGTAAGGAAGGAATAAAAAATATTATGCATCTGTTAATTGCCGAGAGATTCTTGACTTCGTTTAAGGAGAAGCTACAGTACATCACATCACATGTAGCTAGAATTGTATGGAAGAGAATTGCAGTAGCAGGGTTAACATATGGCAATGATGCATTGTGTTAGTAAAGGGGTATTAGGAAGATATGCATTAAATGCAGATGTGTGGACAGCAAAGGAGGCAATTCAAGGAGAAATGGGATGGTTAAGTTTTTATATGAGAGATGCAAAAAGCAAAATAAAAATGTTCGGAAAATTACAGTTTATGGATAATAAAAGAATAGCCAAAATAATATTTAATTGGGTTATGAGTAAAGGGCAGGTAACAAGATGGGTGAGAAAGGTGATGCGGTATGCAGAAGATTTGGATAAAAAATTTATATCAGTATATTTGTACAAAAGGTGGGTTGATTGTGTTAGGAGGATTGTTGAGTGTTATAGTGGTGAGGAATGGGATAGTAGAATGCATGCATTAATAATGAATAGGGAATTGGATAGATAGAGAACTAGTATGGAGATTTAAAAAAGTTTAAATATATATAGAAGTAAATGGAACATTGAGTGCAAGTTAATTTATGATAATAGTAAGGAAAGTAGTTTATTGTTTAAGGCTCAAATGGGATCTTAGCAATAAAAGAATATACATATAAATGGAAAAATATGGATGACTTAATCTGCAAGTTGGATAAGGAAGGCATAGAAAATATTAGGCATCTATTAATTCAATGTAAATGCTTGGAAGAATAAATATGAACAAAGTGATTATACAGAAAGTGGGTTATTAGTTTTTATGCTGGATTTGGGAAAAGATAAGGGGGATTTAGCTATGAGGGCCATGGAATTGACAAAGTTTATGTTGTGGAAATGGGAGGGAGCAAATTATGGGAAAACTTAGGCTGGGGAATGGAAAGGAAAGGTAAAGTAGCTAACAGGTTTCTCTGGGCATAGTTTCTGAGAGATTCCTGACACCGTATAAGGAGAAGTCACAGTGCATCACATCACATGGTTTAATGATAATACATATACAAAAATTTCACTATTTTTTTAGAACAAAATATAGGTATCGCCTTTCCTTTTGAAATTTAAATAGTTTTCATTTTGAGGGAATTGATATTGTATGAATTTAAAGATAAAGGAATAGATAGATCATACATTTTGCATTTTTTAAAATGTTGATGGTAAATTTTTTTAAAAATATACATAGAATATCAACTCGGAATCTATTCGCAAGTAATGCATTGATGATTTCAATGGTTAATAATCTTAGCTTAAGATAATGAGTTAACGTTTAGTATATATTGTACCTTTTTCTATAGGTCAGAATCAGCTCATCACAGCAAATTATTAAAAATTTTAAATTTAGAATATGTTCTCTTTGTGTAATAGTTATATTGTATTGATAATATCTTAAAAGTACAATTTAAAGCTAAATAAAAATATGTAATCCCTAAAATTATAATGTATAACCTTAAAACAGTTAAACAAAGCTAAAAATACTAATTACATATGTTTGGAAAAGCTGGCCATAATAAATAATGCAGCTATAAATGTTTAAAATATGTTTACAAGTTAAATTTTAATAGTTAAAACTTATAATTAAATAAATACTATATTTCAAATTATAAATGATATTTAATAATTATAATTAATATTATATATTCTAAAAGTAAGCTTTATGGTAGGAAAAGTTATATTTAATTCTATATTTTTCCAAAATATTATTCCAAATTTTATATTATTGGTAATCGACTGAAATCCGGGCATGGCTGCTTGGAGCGTTGATGTTAGACAAAATCAATGAAATATAACGTTACCGGACCACAACTTTTTTTTTTAATACAACATGATTTTTTTATTGATTAAACGAATTTTTATTTTATTTATAACATGATTTCTTTATTATTAAACAAATTTTTATATTCATTTTCATTGTTTTTTTCCAAATTTTTCAACAAATTTTGCTATTGTAATTTTTTTGTTTTTATGATTTTAAAACTTTGGACTGTTTCACGACGTCAAAATATTTCTTTTAATCCCACAGCCGAAAAAAAATAGAATACAATTATTTGCGAATTGTTTAGACTTAATTCTACTTTTTTTTTTGCTTGACTATTACTTTTATTTTTTTTTTAAACAACTTGTTTTTCAGTTTGATTTATATTATGTTTGAATTAGCCTTTCTTTTTTTTTTTTGGCTACTACAATAAACAGTTTTTTTTTGTGGGGGTGGGAGGTTTCATACTGTTATTATTAATAAAAAGTAAACACAAATAGTAAATTATTTTAACAGCGCTAAAAACAGATAATCAACTTTTGGACTTGTTTCCAATTATTTACTTTTTAATTGTCGTAATTGTTTTTATTAATATTCAATAAAAATTACACCCCTACCCTCGCATAAAATATATTTATCACAAAAATTTAATATTTTTCAATTTGGAACTTTTTACCCTCAATTGTTAATTTCATTTACATTTCGTTGGACTTCTCCCCCCCCCCTTTCTAAAAGAAACTTTTTTTTATGTTTAATACTTTGCCATTATTATTAACAAAAAGTTAACAAAAATAGTAATTAATTACAACAGCACTGAAAAAAAAAGAATCAAAATATGGTTTGCGTCAATTTATAATCACATTACAAAAAAATACACAAACTTTATATTTTTTTGAAAATAATTTTTATTTATTTATGTAATCACTTTAATTCTAATAAAATCAACAACACTGTCTACTGTTTATTTGCAACAGCCATCTCAGATAGGATGGATAGAAATAGATCTTCATCCTTGTGCATACGTCACCATATGAACTCTGACAAGTAGTTATCCAACAACTTTCTGTCAGTTCCTCTTTTCTTTTTGTTTTCTTTTTTCAAAAGACCCCAAAGATGCTCACTATTTTGTGTGTGAGTGCCCGTGGTAATATCCACAAAGTGGTATCGGTGGTTGACTGTTAGGTGGTGGAACTCAGTGGCCTTCAGTTCTGTAGTCTTGTACCCCCTCCAGCAATTGGAAAAGATGGTCAATCCTACCTTGACATTGTCTTTGATGGATTGCAAGAGGGTGGCTGCAGAACAGGATGGAACATAGTGCACAAAACATTCGCCACTCTTGTGACAAATACCACTGAACACCCACTGTTGTGGTAGTATCCTACCCTGGTGGTTTTTCCTGTGACTATACATTGTCCCATCTACTTCTACTATCAGACCAGGGCCGCTGATTTGACTGCAGGTCTGGAAGCCAGGCTCTCATGGCAGAGTTCTCGCAAACCAGTAGTCCACTCCGACAGTGCTTCTGCACATGTCAAGCTCTGTGTGTATGTTGTTAAGTGCCATTTGGTCATGGCTCCAATAATAAATGAGTCATAGAGCTTTTAAAGACGGTATTTTGCAGCCGTCCAACCAAGTATTTTTACGTATGGAATATCTTCGCTTACACAAATGCGAAAGACATCTAAATTGCAATGTTTTTTTCAACATGTACAATTTTTTACTTCCCCCACACTCGCATTGTCTTGTATTTGGTAGCACATTATGTGCCTGAAAAAATTAAACAGCCTCACTTTTCGTACTCGGCAATTGTTTATTTTAATTGATGGACACGAAGACATCATAAGTGAGTATAAGTTGATATCACTTAGGTAATAGTTGTGAATATTGATATTTTTATGATGTATTTTTTTTTTTTTTGCAGATTGTCAATGAATTATATTATATTGAAGTATAAATGTTAAGTTGTACGTGAATGCACTGGTACAACACATTTAAATTATAAGATTAGGATTTATTTATTCTAGGAATATGCATACTTGAATTTCATATTCTTAATATAACGCAACATGATGATGAATAGTTATATGATTCTTTTACAAAAAACTTTAATATTATTAGATATTTAAAGTATAGGTAATGATTATTTTGTATGTTGTTTAAGAATATGGGATAAGAAAGTAAAGCAAACTTTTCTTGTAGATTAGCGAGATCGTTCTAATTACGATTGAATTTTATTTATTATTCTGAATATGTGAGTTAGTTTCATGTGTTGGTGTAAGATTTGATAAATCTATTAGGAAATGTTGATAAGATAGTGACTTGGGACTAATTAGGAGAACATGAAACCAAAGAGCTGATATTAATGTAGGATGTATTATGGGAATAGGAATAACATTTTGTAATTTTATTAAGTATACAGTACAGTTAACAATGTCCTATAGCTGGTATATTTTGTTTGTGGGCAGTGTCTATTTTATTTAAATACTGATGTTTTATAAAGCTGAAATAATAGCTTAACATCATTGTTAGTAGTGAAGGACATTAGACAAATGGGCCATGCCTCTATTTTATAGATACACTGTGCCATGGTATTTTATTTAATATGTACTATGAGTAAGACTCTAGTTTTTCTTCCCTAGGCCTACACATCTATTTGCTATCTTGATTTTCCAAAGCAATTACATCGAACAGTATTGTATATTTTGTAAAGAAATAGTAAATAATTTAGAATTTAAGAAATGTTATTGAATGAATAAGATAAGTTCATTTACTTATAAGGAGTAGAGTTTATGCAAAACGGAATTGAAAATCCAACGGAACCAACTGATAAAGAATCATAGAATATGTTCTATATTTATTTTTTTTGGAAATAAAATAAATTTCATGAATAAATGAATAAAGAAAGTTGCTCTGAAACGTTAAATAACTTCAAATATTTTACTTTATTTTATGAGTATTGCATATTTTTAAGATATAATGTTATAAAGCAAAACAAATATAAAATAAGCATAGGTACAATTTTATATTTATTTAAATAATAAGGAATACATCAATAATTGCAGCTATTCTGTAGTAAAGTAATATTAAGTAGGATATATTGTGTTTAATAATCATAGTATAGTTAACAACGATGTCCACATATTGTATTAATAAATCAACAGTAGATATTTTATGTATGTATTCATAATATTAAAAATTATTTAGTAAGAAGATCCATACTCGATATTGTTATTTTTGTGTTTTCCACTCTATGCTTCAATGTATGTTTTAAGGAAGCATTTTGTACTAATATTTAAAGATATAAGATATAATTTCATCGTAAAATTTGAATAACAAAGATATAATAAAAATTGTATTATTATTATTATTTTTTTTAAGTCAGAGTGAAGACTTAAATAGATTCTCTATTGTTTTAATAATTACAATTAATAAGAGATGTATAATGGTGAAAATTTAGAATACCAAGTGTAAATAAATTGTTATTATTGTTATTCTATTTTATTGTTATAATAAAACTTTGTTAAATTTGTTTTTTTCACAATTTGTGTGTTCAGACTATTTTCTTTTCCATTAAAATGCACAGTACACACAGAATAATTGAATCAAATATAACATTTTTTGCACAAAAATAAACAAAATATTAATTTTAAGAATTCTAATATTTTCTTGGAATTTATTTATTTAAGAAATCACTTTTTTTTTTTACATTATCTTTATGGTCATAAATTGATTACTATAATAGTACATCGAATTATGTGCTATCTGTTGCCACACATATATTTTTTCAGATTATAAAATACTACCACATATTTCTTACGTTATTATATGAAGATAAAAGATTGCATTCTAGTATTTTTCTTATTTTATTATGGTAATAAAATTATAGGGAAGAGAAAAGATATAAAAATTAGTCCATCCAATGAATATTATTATTTATTATTATTATTAGTTAGGTGTAGTAGAGTATGACATAAAAATCCCTTATCATGTTTTACTACAGTGATTTTAATTAACTTAGAATAGTTTTATGAACCTGAGATTTTATTGAGCTAAATTATTATAGATAAAAGATTAAGATTTAATTATTAGTTTAATCTTAATGATATTAGGTTTTATTAAAGTCATAAGAATGCTATAAATTTATTTATTTAGGATAAAAATAGGGAGGATAATGTTCTTATGCCATTGAGGTAGTATCCTGTGGGATATTGGCTCAATGTAATCTTTCTTGTCATATGTATTTCACTTCCAAGTCTCATGATATAATAAATATTTATTTATTTATCTTATAAACTGAACCTTTTCATTATTTTTGCTAGTAGAATGTTTAAATATAATGCAGAATATTTTATTTACCAATTATTTGCATTTAACTGAACGTAATCGTCAACTGAGCTAACTCATTTTATTTAATGTTATATTGCCCGGAAGTGAGACTACACATGGAGAAGGTTAGAATATATATATAAATTATAATTATACATATGATTATACCTGGTTTAGGAATTAGTGGGCAGACAATATAAATATAAATTAATTAGTAAAGGAAGTTAAATCTGCAGCCAAGGTGTATTTATGTGCCGCAGCCAATAAGAATGGTTCTTCAGGCGAAAACAAGATAATAGCACCCGTCTAAGCTACTTCTAATAAAAAAAAGACCTATTTTAATCAAGTTATTCATGTTAGGTATGAGCTAGTATCTGGACATTGTATAAGCTATAAAAGTTAATATACAATGAATAGCAACATTCCTTACATTCCACCTGAAATGAAGACTCTTCCCATCAGTAAGACATGTATTTAAATTTAATATTTTTAATGTTTAATATAAATTAATTACTTAATGGGATAACCATTACATATGCCAAATTCAATCCACAGCCAAGATGTGTTGATGTGCAGCAACCAATGTGAATGGTTTTGCAGGCCAGGGAGAACAGCATCAGATCTGTGCAAGCTACTACTAGTCAAATGAATATCTTTTTGGATCAATCAGTCACATCATTAATGTATGAGTTAGTAGCAGGGTCTTATAACTATATGATTTAAAGATACAATGCATAGCAACAGTTCTACACAGCACCACCCTTGGAATTTTGAGATCCCAGGCACAAATATGGAGTGGAGTTCCCAGTAAATAAAAAAAGGGAATAAATAAAATCTTTAATATTTAGTACAAAAAAAGAACATATTAGTCTTATCTAAATAGTAAAAAGTAATATTTAAATTTATGTATAAGATCTTGCATCAAATGTCCTTTCTCAACTATTTCGTTAATATGTGAGATATATAGTGCTGTTGATTAAAATAAGGTAGCATGGTAAAGGCCACCACTAGATCTTGGGACCAGGCATATGCCTAGTTGACCAACTTTAGGGATGCTACTGGTTCTACATCTTGGCTACTAGCTTATGCATGGCAGTGTGAGTGACTGATCAGGGGGAGTCTCCTGTTGATTTGAACAGGTTTGTTGTTTTCTTTCAGCCTGCAGAACTACTCTTGTTGGTTGTTGCACATCAGTGCACCTTGACTGTGAATTTAACTTCATTTACATCATGGAGATCCCATTTATTAATATATATATATATATTGTATTTAGCTATATGTAATTCAGTATCTGACATATTGTTTATAAATTAAAAAGTGCATTGGTGTAAATGTATTTTCAAAAGGTTTCACCTTTTATTTTGAGTAGAATCACTCAGTTATAATTTGAATATTATCCATGACCATCTGGAACTATAAAATACAATTGATTCTATATATTCTTGAATTAATGAAACAGTTATCTGTTTTCAGAACAAAACACCGAATATTAGATGAGATATTGTTGGTTTCTCAGTACATATTGTTATGGATGATAAGCTGACTCTTTGTTTAGATACTTAGACACTTTTTGATTAACTAGATTTATTATCACCTATTTTGTTTTTGGATAATTATAATGTAGTCAGGCTTGGCCACTTGATGGCGTTCTAGCTCGCAAAACACCTAACAAATGCCATTTACGAGGCCTGACTTACGGCTATAGTAAACATCTATGTTTATCTTAGCCATTAGAAGGCCGTTGATGATGACGTAACACAGAAATAATACGGCCTATTTCTGCTTCATGACAGTTACTTTTGTGTACAGTTTGATATATGTGTGTGTGTACTTCTATTAGTCAAATTGTTACACAATCTTTGTATTTATAATTAATTTAAGAAACCTGACTTTATAGTAATTTTTCAAACAGCCACATCCTTGTTTAGAGAATGTGTAGGGGGAAAAGATTGCCAAGGGTACGTAAAAATGAATTCGGCCAAATTCGCATGCGAAATCTCGTTTTCATGTGAAATACCACATAGTTCATAAAATGGCTGGCGAACGCATAACTTTTTCGCGGTTGCCGACAACAGAAGCCGAGTATGTGTCATATTTGCAATATGACAAAATACCACTAATTTGGACTGATAGGTTTGTTTCTGCTGTCCAAAAAAAAAAAAAACCTATTTGATCAGTTGACGTATTTTTTTTTTTGTATTTGGTTATTGTTTGTAAACAATATTACATTGATTTGGGGAAGTTTCTTTTGGTTGAGACAAAACTGTGGGCCCAAAGCCTTTCCATTTGATACAAATTAATAAATAAAAAACAAGGTTGGGGGGGAAAAAACCTTTTATTTATTTGAAAACTACACAGTTTTTTGATTATGTAGAAAGCAATAATTAAGCGAAAGACATCGCAAAATAGATATCGCAGAGTAGCAGCAATCAATGAATCGATCCCCTAAACCCACCCCTTCCCCCCCAAAAAGGTTTACATTTATGTTTAAAAAAGTTGTTGTTTTCTAAAGACAAAATTAAAATTAAACATTTTATTTTTAATAAAGATGGGGGGGGGGGGAGTTATAGCAATCAATCAATTAATAACAAAAAAGGGGAATGATGATAATTTGTCAAAAAACAGCGATTTAAAAATAAAAAAATTTGTTGTTTACTAAATACAAAATTGAAATTAAACAACTTTTTTTATAAAAAGGCAGGAAAAAAAATTTATAGCAATCAATAAATAACCAAAAAAAAAAAAAAAGCCCAGTGATTTAAAAATCACGCGCCCCAAAAAACGTACATTGTATTGTTTTTGACTGCCAACAACACCATCAAGTGGCCAAGCCCGACTACATTATAATTACCTGCTTTTGTTATATTTGAGAGAAATGGAGAGAGCAATAGAAAGATAAGGAAAAGGGTAGAGATACCATTAATAGGTGGCAAGGGAACATATATATTATCAGTCCTTTTATTTGCTGATATCTTTTTGTGCATAGAAAGTAGGGAAGATATGGAAGTTATGCTGAAGAGAGATATATAGTACATCTGCCTAAAGAATAATGTGGTAAAAGATCGGCCGTTGCTTTCCGGAGCTCTGTCCCACCAGCTCATCAATGTTATTCCAGTGCTCTCAACACCTAGCCCAAGATTGTACTGTGTCAAGGAAGCCTGCTAAATGATCAGCTTTTATAACTGCCTGTTTTACCGATTGGTTCTGAGGATGATTCTAGCTTACTTTGTTTTCTAAATCAATATTAATTTATTATATATCGGTAATGTTTATACAATTTAATTTTAAAATGCGTCTTTTAATTTTTTTCTCTTAAATTTAAAAATATCGATTCTTATAAAAATCTCACATTATTTTGATGTGGCAAATTTAAATTAATTTTTTTTGTTGGTTTATTTATGATATTGACCTATTGAAACTACCAAGTATAAAACTCAATGAGCAACTAACTTTAAACCCTTTCTCTTATTTTCTCCAGTTAAAAATCATTTTAGGAGACTTATTTCCATTAAATTAATTAATAGAGAAAGCTCAATTAGTTTTGTACCTCATATTATAAAGTTATTTTAATAATTGAAATTATTTTAAAAGTTAGGTATATTATTATTATCTCCAATTTAAAATTGCCCTCATAATTATCTCGGAGAGAATAATTTACTTTTACTAAATCGGTTAAGTAAAGTCTATTAAAATTTTTATAAAACAAATATCTTAAAAGAGAATCACTTAAAGCACAGCTATCATAGCGTTTTCATATCAACTACTAACAATGTATATCTCATAGGTATCTATTTGCGTTTGTATCAATAAAATAGTAAAATTATGATGTATAATTTATTATGATATATGTTGTCAAACTTCACCAGAAGTGAGTTTGATATTTAATGCCCAGTCTGTTTATGTTAATTAAAAGACTGACTTATTTTGTAATTTTCCATGATAAACTATTTGATAACTCACCAATAAATGAAATATTTGGAAAGTGTGGAAAACAATTTATATTTTAAATTTTAATTCTTGCCTTCCCTTTTTATATATTTTATGATTCAATCATTAATGGCCTAAGGTTTCCGGGGATTTTCTATTACGTCAGGGAGCTGATTATACACTATCTATATATCTAAGGCATTATGTATTTATAATCACAACCATTTGTTTATTATTATTATTAGTCTTGCTTTGCTACTTACTCCTCAGGACCTTCGGAAGTTTAAATATGACCAGTCCAATCCTTGACTCTCCCTTAATAGTAGACATATTTTCCTACTAAGGATTCTTTTCCAGGCATTGCCAATAAGATGTGTATGGAAAGTCCAGCACATCAAATCTATTTATTATTTTTCAGACATGTTTTGGCTGGAGGGCCAGCATTTCTCATATACCTGTATATACCAGGGATTTCTTTTAGCAAAGCCACCTAAAGGTTTGTACAGACCTCATTCATTTGTTCTTTTGTTGTAATCTGTAATAGCATACTGCCTTCATAATTTTATATCTTTATTTAGCAAACCTGAAATGCTCTCTGCCGTGATGGCACGTCCTTCACAAACCAATCCCAATTAATTAAGTCTGACTATATGATTGTCAAT
Organism: Epiperipatus broadwayi; assembly: GCA_028023455.1. NCBI lineage: Eukaryota > Metazoa > Onychophora > Udeonychophora > Euonychophora > Peripatidae > Epiperipatus > Epiperipatus broadwayi. The sequence goes on along the minus strand of JAQFVV010012395.1, from coordinate 14,552,503 downwards.
TATTTATTTTAAGAACTATTTTGCTTTCCACACTCATTACATACAACTGATTTAAATGTAATAGTGTTATAAATGCACATCCATCTATCTATCTATCTATCTATCTATCTATCTATCTATCTATCTATCTATCTATCTATCTATCTATCTATCTATCTATCTATCTATCTATCTATCTATATATATATATATATATAATAGATTTATTTGTAATCTGTTAAAGAGGGCTAATGATATTTTATTGCTGATTGGTTCTTGGCAGACCAATTAACAGATTTTTACATTGTTATCAAAGCCGCATCAAAACGAATTCAAGAAAAATAACCTAGTTGTATAAACAAATCCCAACTTATTTTGTATAACAATAACTCAATTTCTTAATAAATTCCTGTAATATTATTTTAAATAAGCTTAGTTTTTCATCACTCCGAATCTCCAATATTAATTATCTTAGTTATTTATAATATTTCTTTGATTTAAATTCACTTCTTTGTAATGTTGCCAGAAAGAATTATAATTATTACAGTTCAAACTATTAGTAATCGATACCCAATCACATCTGTACCATTCTGCAATTCACTAAATCATTAATTTCTTATATAAACCCGTTATTATTTTGAGTCTCTTTGTGAACCATCACCTTCAGCTGGGACAGAATAAAACTAAGGACTGCTTGTGTCATCACAAATGTTATCCATTAGTCAGAGAGGCAATAGTTCAGGCAAATAGGTTAGGATTCATCCTTGCCCTGACATCTGTATCTTGGGCATGGTTGGATTCAAGGTACTTTTTCTTGGATTATTGGTCTTGTTGAATGAATATACGATTTTGACTGGCACGGAGTGCTTCGTTTTAGGTATAACTATTTGGAATCATCTTAAGTAATCAGAGAAATTGCTTAGATGAATGGGAGACAAAATTGTTATATGAAGCAAAGAAAGGGACTGATAAAGAAATTAGTACGATGTAGCTAGAATTGTATGGAAGTGAGTGGCAGTAGCAGGATTAACTTATGCTAATGATGCATTGTGTTAGTAAAGAGGTGCTAGATTATTTATAAAAAGTATACAGAGAAGTAGGAATATATGCATTAGATGCAGATGTGTGGACAGCAAAGGAAGGCAATTCAAGGAGAAATGGGATGGTCAAGTTTTTATATGAGAGATGCAAAAAGGAAAATGAAAATGTTAGGTAGATTGCAATTTATGGATAATAAGAGAAAAGCCAAAATAATATTTAACTGGGTTTTGAGTAAAGGACAGGCAACAAGATAGGTGAGAAAGATAGTATGGTATGCATATTTGGATAAAGACTTAATATCAGTATACTTATACAAAAGATGGGATGATTGTGTTAGGAGAATTGTTGAGTGTTATAGTGGCAAGGAATGGGAGAGAAGAATAGATGCATTAATAAATAGATAGTTGGTGAGATGGAGAACTAATATAGAGGGTAGAAAAGAGTTTAAATATATATTGAAGTAAACAGAATATTGGGTGGAAGTTAATTTATGATAATAGCAAGAAAAGTAGTTTATTGTTTAAAGCTCAAACAGGATCTTTAATAACAAAGGAATATGCGCATAAAAAAAAAGTGATTTAATCTGCAAGTTATGTAAAGATGGCATAGAAAATATTAGGCATCTGTTAATTGAATGTAAATGCCTACATGAAAAAAGAATACAGATAATGAAGTTGTGGGAAAATAAATATAAACAGTGATTATACAGAATGTGGGTTCTTGGCTTTTATGCTGAGTTTGGGAAAAGGGATTTTTTATATAAAGGCCATAGAGTTGATAAAGATTATATTGTGGAAATTGGAGCAAAATAGAGAAGAATATGGGAAAATAGGGTGGGGGATGGAAGGCTAACAGGTTTCTCTGGGCATAATAGCTGAGAGATTCCTGACTCCGAGAAAGGAGAAGTCACAGTGCATCACATCACATGGAAGACATTAATAAAAGTGGAAGAGATGGGAGTAAAAAAATTTTGGAAATACATTAAAAGAAGAAATGTATGGGAGAATTAGTATTACTAGATGATGAGGGAATAGTGTGTAGCTCTAGAGAAAAATTAGAGATAGTCTTAAACAACTATGTAATGGATAGAGAAAAGATGTTAGATGTGAAGGACAGAGTGATAGCAAACATAAGAGCATATAGTAATGGAAATATATGATTTACCGAAAATGAACTGAATGAGGCAAATAAGAAATTGGAAGGTGGAAAGGCAAGCGGTTTGGATGGATGGGCAGCAGAGATGGTTTGAATTTAGGGCAGAAGGCAAAATTTAAAACTATTATCATGTTTTAATAATATGGCACAGAAGAGATTTTCTGGGTAATTGGAGTAATACAAGAGTAAGGATATTATTTAAAGGGAAAAAAATAAAAAAATTATAGTCAAATAGCGGTAACGTCAGTGCTATATAAAGTTTTCTCGTATATGATGGCTGGAAGGGTTGCAAAATGGATGGAAGAAAATAATATAGTGGGAGAAATGCAAGAAGGTTTTTCGATCAGATAGGCGTATAGGAGATAGTTTATTTGTACAACTTATGGATGAGTACTAATACAGGTAGACAGTTATTTATGGTTTCTTAGATGTAGAGTATATGATAGTATACATAGAAATAGATTATGGGTAAGTTTAGTAAATTTGGGAATGGATAGAGCTTTAGTGGACATTATTAAGAAATTATATGAAAATAATTACTATACATATCAATTAAGAAATATAGAATCAATTAAAAGTTTAAAATGGAGTGAAATTAAGGCAAGGATGCCCTATGTCACCTATTTTGCTTTTGTTGTATTTGAGAGAAATGAAGAGAGCAATAGAAAGACTAGGAAGAGGGATAGAGATACGATTAATAGGTGGCAAGAGAGTATATACATTGTTGGGTCTTTTATTTGCGGATTTTTTTTTTGTGTGCAGAAAGGGAAGATATGGAAGTTATGCTGAGGACATGTGTAAAGGTGGGTAAAGATATGGGGATTAAATTTAGTGAAGAAAAATCAAGGTTAATAATGATTAATACTGGGGAAAGATAAGACAGAGAATTTTTACTGGGAGATATAAAGTTGTGTGGTGAAGAGATATAACTATTTGGGAATCATCTTAAGTAATTGCTTGGACAAATGGGAGAAAAAATTGACAATAGCAAAGAAAAGAAAGGGATTGATAAAGAAATTAACAGTGTTCTCATATAATAAATATGATGTAGCTAGAATTGTATGGAAGGGAGTGGCAGTAGCAGAGTTAATATATGGTAATGATGCATTGTGTGTTAGTAAAGAGGTATTAGATTACTTAGAAAAATTACATAGAGAAGTAGGAAGTCATTCATTAGATGCAGAAGTGTGGAAGGCAAAGGAGGCAATTCAAGGGAAAATGGGATGGTCAAGTTTTTATATGAGAGATGCAAAAAAGAAAAATGAAAATGTTCAGTAGATTGCAGGTTATGGATAATAAAAGAATAGCCCAAATAGTATTTAATTGGGTTATGAATAAAGGGCAGGCAACAAGATGGGTGTGAACGGTAATGTGATATGCAGATTTAGATAAAGAATTTATGTCAGTATACTTATACAAAAGGTGGTTTGATTGTGTCAGAATTGTTGAGTGCTATAGTGTTAAGGAATGGGATAGAAGAATAGATGCATTAATAAAGAATAGGGGAGTTGGAGACCTAGTATGGAGAGTAAAAAGAGTTTAAATATTTATACAAGTAAACAGAATATTGGGTGTGAGTTAATTTATAATAGCAAGGAAAGTAGTTTACCATTTAAGGCTCAAATGGGATCTTTAGCAACAAGGGAATATACACATAAATGGAAAAATATGGGTGATTTAGTCTGCAAGTTGTGTAAGGAAGGCATAGAAAATATTAGGTATTTGTTAATTGAATGTAAAGGTCTGAAAGCAGAAAGGTGTGGAAGAAAAAATATAAACAAAATGATTATACAGAAAATGGCTTATTGGTTTTTATTCTAGGTTTGGGAAAAGATAAGGGGATTTTAAATATAAAGGCCATGGAGTTGACAAAGATTATGTTGTGGAAATGGGATGGAGCAGGATAGAGAAGAACATGGGAAAACTTGGGGTGGTGAATGGAAAGGGAAGTCAAAGTGGCTAACAGGTTTCTCTGGGCATAGTTGCTGAGAGATTACTGACTCCGTATAAGTCACAATGCATCACATGACATCATGATAGTTTACTGGTAAGGATATAAAATAAAATACCTACACAACTGTATTATCTATCATTTTTAAACTTTTTTTTTGTCATTTATGCGTTTAAATTTTTATATTTATTATGAAACTTCACATTCAATGTATTTTTCTATTGAACAAAAAATGCCTCATTTCCTTTTAACAAAATCATTTACAATAGACATGATCAGAAAAACAATTCATGATTATACTTTTCAATTAACTCATGAATGAATTTACTCATAAATATAACAAATTTCTAAAAATATTTTCATGCCTCAGTAACAAATAATCCTGAAAGTTCCAGTAGTAATTCACTGTTCCATAACCATTAAAACTTAGCATGAATAGTAGATGATTCTAAAGAATAAACATAAAGTCTCTCAAGAATATTAGAGAAAGATCTTTTTTTTTAAATGCAATTGTAATAATAGGAATACACTAGTCGAAGATCTTCCAATAGACTGCACTTGTATGTGCTTTTGTAATATGAACTTTTTTGAGCATGTATGTATTCACATTTTTAACTGCAATTTTTATGCCTAAACAAATTGTTTGAAGTAGCTTATTTAAATTTATGGCACCAATAATTTTATTTCCAACAACTTTTATCCAAATTTTATTGTTAGTACCAACACATGCATTAAAGTCTCCAATGAGAAAAATTTTAATCCTTCAAAAATATTGATGTTATAAGGCTATGTAGAAGAATAAAAAATTTTCATTGAATTCTCTGAATATAATATTGAAACATAAACATTAATAAAATAAGCACAAGTATTATACTACTGCACAAACGAAGTTTTAAAACCATTAGCTATTCAATGATACATTGAGAATTTTCAAGAATAGAAAATACTGAATTAGATCTCACAGTAAATCAAACACCAGGCAGTCTTCTTTCACTGGTCGATCTGTTTCCAACAAATCTTGTAACTTACATGTATTCTATTAAACCTTCGTCCGGAAGATGGGAATTTTATTATGAGCAGTTATATTAATCTCAAATCTTAATAGCGCATTAACTATAAGTAATATCCTTTGTTCAGATTTTGAAAAGTTTGCATCATGTTAAATACATTTTCCATATACAAATGTTTAAAAAAATTAGATTTAAAATAATTACTTTTAATACTACCACTGACTCCTACTTTATCACTATTACTGGTTTTATGATTATTTCTATTACTGTAATTATTAATTGTCAACTATCTAATACGTCGGTGTAAGTCTAACCATTTTTTAGATCACCTTTTAAGTCCCTTCTACTTCCCTCATAGAAAGAGGAATTTCTTTGTCGAATCATTCTGACAATACTCATTAGGGATTAAAACGAAGGCAAAACTCTCCATACAGTATAAGAAATGGTGATCATGTGACCCATTAGTGAGTAGGCTGTCATAATCAAAGATTACAACTAAAGATTTCATACCTACTACACCTTTTCTTATTATTGTTTTCTCTTAGTACTTGAGAATATTTCTAAAAAAAAATGAAAATGGAGATAGAATAATCATAAAATTGTTTTTTATTTATAAGCTTCCAAACCATCATTTTTATTTTAGTTGTTTATTTTCTTTGATCCTTTGAAAAATGATGGATTGAGAGTTCAGAGATATATAAAATGTCTCGCAATTAATCGACTAAAAGCTCCTTCTGCTAAACACTTCCCTTCACTATTTTTTCCAAAACTTAATACTTAACATGCTTAAATACAGAAAAAAAGAATGTTAAAATCAGAATTGTTGTGCATGTAATTAAAGGATGAAAGATAGTTTATATAGCATATCCCACTGAAAAGGTGATGGCACCATCTCTGAATTAGTGCATATATTATACAATGACATAAAGCTATTCATCACAAAAATTTTGAGGCATTAACATATGTGCATCACAAGTTAATAAAATGTGAGATTATGCTTCATATCTAAACCATGATAGAATGTGTGAGCATTAAATTGTTATAATTGAGCAAAAACTGCTACTGAAACATTTGAAATGATTCATACCAGGTATAGATGGGAAGCCATGACTCATAAGGATGTTTTCAGGAGTTTTACAAGATTTTGTAATGTTAGTTAAAGGACTGAAAATAATTTATGAAGATACAAAACTATCACATTTCGTGTCATAATTTATGATTCAGACACATACCACTCTTTAAAATTTTTTACGGTGAATAGCTAAATGATGTTACTACTTAACACATACATTGATTGATTGCAGTCAACTTGGAGAATGTTTTTTTAATAGGAACACACTGTAATCAGGAGATGACTAATAGAAATGATGTTTGTGATTTACTGAAAATAATAAAAATCCTTAAATGAAAGTCGCACCTATCCATTGATGAATCAATATGGTCATTCCATTGTCTGTTATTTTTGTAAATATTCCCTATTGAAGATAGATTTGGGAAACATGGTAAGTGAATACTACCACCAAGTAATAATTATACACAGTAGTAATTTGGTATAGCTATCATTCATTCTTACTTTTTCATCTCAAATTTAGAGTAGATTATTTTTAAAAGAAAAAATGACAATATTTAAAATTGATTCCATATTTATACTGATCCCCCCCCCCCCAATATATTTAGAAAAAAGTTGTTTAAGTCGAGCATTTTTTTCGATTAACTTTTTTTTCTAAATATTGGTAGAAATGTCAGATCTGTCAACAAATTAAGGAAATCACCCATGCTGGTAGGTCTATTTAATTAGCATTTAAAATTTTACAAAATCATTTCAATCTCTCTTTTTGTCTAATTCATTCAAACAGCAAATTTAATTAAGTGGTTTTGTATAAAATTCATCTACCAGTCAGTTTAGTATGCAGAACTATCAAGGGAGTAGTCCAAAAAATTTATACATTTTGAGTAACTAATTAAAAAACAATAAAATGAGCTTCTTAATTTTTGTCTGGTTAGTACATTAACTATTTTACTATGTCACTGAATGAATTTTACACAGAAATAATATATATGAGTGGTGTGTTTCTTAATATGCCATTTTCATCCTAAAGCCTAAAACCAGCTTTGGATATGGAATTTTATAGCATCATACCATCTAGTGTCCAATAAATATATAGTTTATGTAGAATGATGTTGCTATAAGAAGCATTTGAGAAAGACATGTGATTTTGCTATTTGTTATTCAATAATTAAAACCAGAACAACTTCTAAAGGAGCAAGTGATTATTTTTGAATGTTATGGGACAGTTTATAAGTGTCACAGTTCCCAGAACTTAGTAGGAATCAAACTGTTAGTGCCCAATTAGCTAATGCATTGGCATAAAAATTGACATTTTCAGAAATAATTACTACATTCATTAAAGACAGGATATCACAAATCAACGTTTAATAAAAGTGACTAATGCACATTATAAAAAAAATATATGAAAAAATTCCCATGTCAGCAGAACAAATCACTATAGACATCAAACACAAAACTAGGATTTCCTGAACAGTGTTCACATCTGAACTACCATGTTAAA